>JASDQU010819616.1:9009-35213 GCA_032191745.1 Picea mariana | reverse complement strand
AGAGAAGGTTGTAGCCTTCTACAGGTAGAAGCCTGCGTACTAGTATGAGTCTGCACTAGTACACTGTTGTAGAATGTTTTCTTAATAATAATCAATGAAGACAGAGACAACGACATCGATGGTTTTCTCCTGATTTGAGTTTCCACCTTAAAAATCCTGGTGTTCATGTGTCTTACTCATGTGCGTTGGTTTGCTTGTCTTTACTACACTGTGTTATTGCTTAATAGACATCTGATGAATAATGAAAGATCTCTGGATGCACTCTTGTCTCTATAAAGTAGCCTAAGGTTTTTAGTGAAAACAAGAGAAAAATCATTATTGCTCAAATATTGATTCACCCCCCCCTCTCAGTATTTCTCAACATGTATGACAATGGGCGCTAGTATCTCAGTGATCAGAGGGTTATACGAACCAAGAGCTTCTGCTCCGAGGTCAAAAATGGTTGGTTCCTTCGAAATCAAATGTTCTCCTCTTGGATATGGTTCGGGCTTAGTTTCCTATGGCTCGGTCACCTCAAAATACCCTTGTTGGTCTAGTCTTCACCTTAGCGGTGGCGGGGGTGGCTTTAGATTAACTGGCGGCAGGCCAAGAATCCTTCGTGACCAACGAAGCTCTTGATCCTCCACGGTGTGAGAATATAAATGAAACACTAGGGATTTCTATTAACGTTAAAAACCAACACACTAGAAAAATCTCCTATGAGATAAGATAAGCAGATCACTAGCTAGTAGGAAGAACAGTTACACCAACCAACACTAGAGCAACTTATTGGTGCAAGTGCAAATCGAATACACAAGAACCTTCCGGGTATACTCTGTAAAGTGTGGTTTGATGTCTACCCTAGGTATCGCGATATACCCCCAGAGTCACCTGTGTAAGTCACTAAGATAAAGGAAACTAGGTTGCCAGCATGCGAACAGTCACCAAGCGGTTACAGTCGACAGTCGGGTGGACCGCAATGAGCAGGGTGTCAAGCCTGAAACCTATCAAGGGTATCAAAAGAAATTATTCCGAAAGAGGACTGAGGACCTCGAACAGATTCGAGACCCATGAAGCTATGTGGAAAATGCGATCAACGGAATCCCAGGATAAGCCCTCTATATGCGTTCCCCACTACGCTTGGTCCAACTTTGGATGGGTTATCTCTGCTACCTTTCTGTACATGACCTCGTGTTTAGCCCCTGTGTTAGAGGGGGGTCCCAAATAAATTTCATGATTACTGGACTTTCAAGCACTCCCTAGCTCAGACTCTTATGTTTGTTTCTGTAGCCTTGAAGAGTTTCCTCTCCAATCCTAAATCAAGGCTCTAGCCTAGACTACATTGATGGACCCTACAAACACAAAGTCTAATAACTTTTAATTAAGCGTTAATTTTAGTGGTTGTCTTAAGTCAAGAGGAATGGAAATGAAACCAGTTATTTTCTTTAAGAGAAGAAAGAGGAGAGCATAAGATGATATTAGAAACAAAACTTCTTCTTCTTCACAAATAAAGATTTGCTAAATTAAAACTATTTCACCAAACTTTTCGTAACTACTTTTCTAAGATCTTTGAAAAGAAAAACTTAAAAAAAGATTTTGCTCGACTACGAGCTACTTAATGTCCTAAGCATTCAAGTAAAGAACTTAAGAAAACTTTCTTTTTCCTTGGTAAATAAAACAACTAACCTAAACTACTTGACCAAACAAAGAAATGAAAGATTTATTTTTTATTTTTTATTGTTTTATGCTTCAAAACAAGAAATTTGAAAATGAATTATTTTCTTTTCTTCTAAAGAAAAAAAGAGAAAAATGATAAATCAAGACCAAGAAATGAATTCAAGCCCAATCGCAGATTGCAAGGATTCGTTGACAATACCAAACAGGCAGATCAAAGAAGACTCACAAACTTGTCTAAAAAACCCTATCAAAGAAAACACAAGAAATATTTTGATGCAAAGAAAATTATGCTGATGTCAGACCTAGGCTACAAACTGCTATAACAGAGACTAGGGATAAATCAAGAAAACCCCTGAGAAGTGTGACTTCTGACCAAGGATGACTGCCTCTTCTACGAAAAAATTTCTCAACACAAGCACGCTATTGACACTTCAACAACCAGTGTATGTATGCGGGCTGTCCAAAGGCAGGGTGGGTATGCACGCATACAGGCCCACTACAAGCCACGTACACCTCTGTAACTTCTCAAAAAAATGAAAACCAACAGTCAATCATAGGCAAGGAGTACTGGTATGGAAGACCAGAATCCCTTAAAGACACAAAAGCTTAGAAAAACTAAAAAACAATGAGTAAAATAATTCAAAAGCACCCAAAGAAATATCTCCAAAGACCATAGAGGCTCTCCCCAGTACGATCACCAATTCTTCTACAGCGGGAAAACCCCTCTACGGACTACACCAGTGTTCTAAAGTGCAAGCATAGCTAACTGTCTAAATTCTCCTACTTTTTATAAACTATCCTAATATTACCTCACAATCATACATAAAAGACAAAGTATAGGGATCCGGTAGGCATACCTTAAACTCCACGTCCGGTGTCGATCCCTTTGCGCTTGGTTTTTTCCTGACTGCAATTATCCTCCCAAGGCTGACCTGCATTCACCAAAAGACAAACAAGAAAATACAAACATGCATTCTATATATGGATTAGTGGGTTAGACATCATAACCAATACATGTAAACAAAATCACAAAAATTGAAGACATCATTTGGCAGGACGGAAAAAGTACTTTTTTATATTAATCTCACAAAATTCGTTTACAACATGAGACCGACACTGCTCCTTGAACTCGGTCCTAGGATCCTCTTTACCAATGCACCAACTACT
This sequence comes from Picea mariana, assembly GCA_032191745.1. Lineage (NCBI taxonomy): Eukaryota > Viridiplantae > Streptophyta > Pinopsida > Pinales > Pinaceae > Picea > Picea mariana. The sequence continues at coordinate 32,390 of JASDQU010819616.1, read as the reverse complement.
TCCACATATTCTTCTCCTCTTCATCTCTCTCTTGGGAAATGGCAAGGATTTGCAAAGAAGGAAGAAGGAATTCTGGCTCAAACTCACAATGTGGTTGCCAAATATTGGGGCAAAGCGGGAATATTGAAATGGGTAGAGTTTCTATGCTCTCGTGCTTTTTCTTGGAATGGCCCCCCAACACCTTATTTTATAGGCCAAAAGAGACAGTAAATTTTGGGGTGACTGGCTATGGGTGGTCAATTGATTAAGTAACAGCCCAGAAACCCGTATCCCTTTTCAATTTTCATTTTTTGCGATTTTTTGTGAGTGTACACGAACTATAGTGATGCAACAAGCATGTGTACGTGGGCAGTAATGGTGTAGCGTGTGTACATCTTAAAAAAAATGTTTTTTATAAGATTTGTTTAGTGATGGCTTAGCAAATATAGCAAGTAAGATGGCCTGATGCCAGGTATGCATGTTTGGTGTAGTTTAGGGTTATGAAAATCATTGATGTAGAAATTCCACTAAAATTTCTGATGAACATCCTATAAAAAATGGCTATTCCATGGAAGCTTCTGACTTCAAAGGTATTTCTCAGCTATGGCTATTCTTTTATCTCTTTTACCTTCTCAGGGTCCATCTTCAACCCATTTGAAGGGATCAAAAAACCCAAATAAATGAGCTCTTTCTTCATGCAAGATGAATTCTTCAGATTTATCAACAACTACTCTTGCTGCAACCTCCTTATCACTAGAGTTAGGTGTCTCAAGTTCTCTTCCTCAGTCTTACTGAAGATCAGTATATCATCAAGATACACAATTACAAACTTTCCAATGAAATCTTTCAGGACTTCGTTCATTAACCTCATGAAAGTACTTGGTGCATTCGTCAAACCAAATGACATGACAAGCCATTCATATAATCCTTCATTCATCTTGAATGTTGTCTTCCATTCATCGCCTTCCCTCATTCTAATTTTATGATATCCTCTTTTCAAATAAATTTTTGAAAAAAACCTTGCTCCACTCAAGCAATCCATCAAGTCATCCATCCTTGGTAAAGGAAATCTGTACCTGATGGCAATTTTGTTATATCCCTCGAGTCTGTACACATTCTCCATCCACCATCCTTCTTTGGGCTTAGCACTGTGGGTACAATGCATGGACTCAAGATTTCTCTAACCAACCCTTTGTCCATCAAATCCTATACTTGCTTCTTGGCTTCTTCATTCTCCTGCGGTGTCAATCTATACGCTTCTTTGTTTGATAAACTTTCCCTTGGTATAATTTCAATGTGATGGCTTATACTCCTGATGTGAGGCAACAAACAAGGTAAATTTTCCACCACTATATCAGCAAAATTCTCCAGCATTTCCTGAATTTCCTCCGATAGATCATCTATTGAGGTATTGGTCAAAATGACTCTAGGTTTCCTTACCACAACAAACTGGATGTCTTCTTCTTTCTTGACTTCATCAAGAAGTTCCTTCCCACTCATGAGAATTATAGTTTTTCTTGCTTCTACTTTCACCTTATTGTCTTCGATTGGCAACAACATATGTGTCCTACCATTCTTCTCTAAGGTGTATGCGTTCTTTCTGTCATCATGAAAAACATTTATGTCATATTTCCACTATCTCTCCAACAAAATATGACAGACATCCATGGGAATAATGTCACATAATATCTCATCTCTATATCCCACTATATTAAATTCAACTAAACATTCTTTAGTGACAGTTACCTGATATCCCTTTTGCAACCACAAAACCTTATATGGGATTGGATGTGCAATTGTCTCCAATTCCAGCTTCTCCACCATTTCTGTGGATACTATATTATCTTTACTTCTACTGTCCACAATTACCTTGCATACCCTATCCTTGGTCTTGCAAGTAGTTCTAAACACATTGTTTCTCTAGACTGGATTCTCTATCTCTTTTTCTGGCTTCAAGAGAATTTTCCTCATCATTAAGGATATTCTACCTTCTGCATCTTCTGCCTCAAAATTTCTCCTTTGCACTTATGAAATGTGATCTTCTCCTCCTCCATCTCTTTTTCTATCAGGACATTCAAAATATTTGTGTCCAATCTTTCCACAAACAAAACATTTTATCTCGCCTCCTTTGCCTCTACCTCTTCCTCTTGCTCACGAAAAAGTGTTCTTATCGGCATACTATCGTCCCTATGAACTTCCTCCTCTTTTTGGGTGATTATGAGGTTTCTTTTCTTCATATTTGGGTTTTTGTACCCTATCCTAGGCAATTTCTCCGCCTCTACTCTGACTCCTACCTCTGCTACTTTGACCTTGCTTTCGGGCCAATTTTTCTTTTTCCTTCAGAGCAATCTGATAAGCATCTTCCACATTTCTGATCATCACCATGCTCATCTCATCCTAAATGTCATATCTTAGACCATTCATGTATCTGGTGACCTTTTCATCATCACTCTCACGATGACCAACTCTAATATTCAATCGGTAAAACTCTTTAGTGTATTCTTTCACTATCATCCCCTTCTGTCTCAAATTTTGCATTCTTCGAAACAAATTAATTTGATAGCCTCTAAGTATAAACTTGGATTTCATCTTTGCGACCATCTTATCCCATCTTTTGAATCTTTGCTTTCCCTTGCAACACATATCAGTTTGCAGTTCATCCCACCATAGTGTTGCATGCCCTTTCAGTCTAGTGACATCTTGTTTTACTTTCCTATATTCTTCGATATCCTCATAGTCGAAGTACTTATCTAGATCTCTAAACCAATCTAGAAGGTCCTCAACATCTAAGTTTCCTTCATACATCATAATTTCCATTTTTTCTTTGGCCCTTATTCTTACAACAACTCTGAATAGACGTTCTTCTGCAGCATCTTCGGCTACAACTTCTTCTTTGGCTCTAGCCTCATTTTCACTTTTGGCTTCACTGACTTATCCTATATCAGTAGCTTGTATCTATGTTGTCTCCATAACATCTAATTGAAAACGAAGTTATCTCATTTCCATTTCCACGCCTGGATCGGGCATTGGTCTGTCTTGACGTCTTCTGGGTGACATTGTTCAAATCTGTTCCACATAGAATTCAATTTACAACTTGCCTTCTGTCTCTCCCTTCCTATAGAAAACAATGATTGTAAGCTCTGATACCACCTAACGCAACACCCCTACCTTAGCAGGTTCTTCTTGACCTCCCGGTCTAAGGATCATTCTTAATCTCCCCTTAAGTTGAAATGGCTTTTCGATTCCCAGCTAGAATCTTCACACTTGTAACCATAGGTCCTTCTTAGGAGCTACCTGTGCAAATAAGAACTAGGTGCAAAGTCGTACCCACATGACCAACCAATGTGACCAAAACCTTTATCCGAAAAGGTATTTCATGAATCATGATTTCGGGGGTGTTGGTGTGATAAAAACCCAACACTCCACATCCATGAAACCTCAAAACCTGATGTGGGACCTCTCCCCACGACCAGATCTGACGGTCATGTGCCTTCTCCTCAATCGATGGTCACGATCACATCATGACTTCACGTTTCATGATATCGGGACTGTTTGTGTAACACAAGCCCAATGCTCCAACTCCACACTTTCGAAATGCTTAGATATGAACTCAAGAGATCAACAACTCCCATTGATACAGATCCAACAGATACTTTTTCTCTTGGTCTTGTGAGCATTGAAAGGTTATTAGACTTATCCTTTCCGCTGATCTACTAGATCCAACGGCTCACAGAATTTTGGTATTCCTTCCTCTGAGAAGTTCCATCGTCCGTTCAGATTTTGATTGGATCCAAGCCAAAGGAATTGGCATCAATTATTCTAAGGTCAACCTCTGTGAGGTGACTTCAACCTTTTTTTTTTCTTCGAATCCCTTGAAGTCTCTATCTCTTCTGAGCTTGTCTTCTACTGAAAACTCAAGAATTCCAAGGGTTCTTTGTGCGCACTCCTTGTGGCACTCACGATAACCTCTAGTTATCTGAAGTCTTCCTCTTCTATGCATTCCTTGTAATAGAAATCCTTCAACACCTCACTTGGGTTGGAAAAGTATAAGACTTTAACCTGCCTACGCACTCCTTGCATGGATCTGTGTTATACTCACACTTTTGTTGGTATGAGAACAACAGTATCTCTCATGATATTTTCTAAGGTAAAACTCAGAACCTGTCGATGCACTCTTTGCATACTTTCATTGCACTCCTTGTAAGAATTCTCAGGACGAGAAACAATTGAAACTTATCCTCTCCCTCTCAAAGAATTCATGCATTCAATCATGAAATCATACATACACACAACATTGAAACAAATGCATAACATAGCATATAAGCAAATTGTAAACATACCATTAAGAGATGCAAACAATAATCACCACAACACCATGAAACTGAATTAAATCCTTCCTTATATCAATTCCAGTGCTTCTGTACATGGGTTCAATAGAAACAACTATCTGCTTATGCAACCTTCTGTTCTTCCCTCCTCTCCTATTCTCTTTCTCTACAACTCTCTAATTCTTACAATGAGAATCATCCTACAATACATGCGAGGGAGATTTCTAGAGTTTTCCCTCCTACACTCTAAGATATCTAATTGAAATAAAAGATACAACTACTTTACATTTAATACAATAAATGCCTCCAACAAACAGATGAGAGAAACCGCTCAAGATATGTATTACAACTTAAAACATAAATGCGAATGCATCCTTTCAATATATTTCATTAATGTCTTATCCTTTCAAATTCAAAATGTTCTCAAAATATGAGCTGGTGCATATCCAACTGTCCTCCACTCTTGTGTTTGCTTTGGTGGGTTTCTTACGATGTTCCTACATCACGAAGTAATAAGTTCCCAAGAAACAGGATTAAGACCATCCCCAAAGCTTACTCAGAATGGTAAAGGCATGCCACTTTATGAAAGTGATAGATATAGCAAGAGATTTCGGAGGAAATCAAAGTCTCCTCGAACATCTTGTGATAACAAGTGTGGTGGAAAGTGATGGAAGATAAAATATCTTTATAGTGAAGGCAATATGGAAATGAATTTATGTAATTATTAACTCACTGCAAAATGAGTGATCATTGGATTGGGAAATGTTGGAAGCTTCAACCCAAGCTTCGTTGCACATCAAGAAAGAGCCTTTAAAAGAACCCACGCAGAAGGAGGATTCAAAATATATGATGGAGCATGTGATCAATGTTTCTGCACTAGTCCTTGAAGAAACTTGGTTTCAGAAAGAAGGTACCCTAAATTGGTTGGGTAAGAAATGGTTAGCATTTTTGAAAAATTCAAATCTTTTGATTGGCAAGTTCACATATTGATGCTATAATGAATGGGATTATTTTCATACAAATTTCAAAGGCGAACCATGATACATCAGGTTCTCCCTGATTTGAGGTGTGGAAATATTGTGAACTTGTAGATTTCTCCAATTTAACAGCATTGTTGTAGAAAAATGCTACCAGAATAAGTAGGCATTTTGTTGGAGTTACTTCACACACACCAATGATTGATTTTTCCTAAGGCCTTCCCTATGTTTATTAGTGTTACACACCAAAATTACACACTTAAGTACCTCACCCTAAGTGTCACAAGTGTCATAAAAGAGTCACATACACTAGCACCATGAAAGAACATTTGTCACAATCCCTAGTCAATATGGAGGAGAAATATATTATATAAGGTCAAAATACTATGTGCACATGAATTATTTATTAATATCCATAAAAAGGAAATTAATTTAGTGTGAGAATCCACCTCACATTTAGTTTCCTAATCTCAAGGAGAGGTTGAGAATCTCATGGATGGTTGAGATATTTTCTCAAACCAAAATACTAATTTGGTGGATCTTGAGAGATATTTCCTCCTTAAAATCCTTGAGAGATATTTCCTCCTTAAAATCCTTGAGATATATTTTCTACCTAAAAATATTGGAGATCCCATTTTAGTGGATCTAGTGAGTGATCTTCTCCATGGTGGTTAAGCCTCCAAATCCTATATAATGAAGGCTTTACATGGAGAAAACATGAAGCTTTTAGATATCAAACTTATGATCTTAGTAGCATCATGCAAAGGATGGATGAGGGGAGCTTGGAGGAATGTTGCATCATCATCCATGTTTGTAAGTACTCTCTTTGGGTTCTCATTTTAATATACTTGGCCTATTTACTTCAAGCTTGTGTATTCTCGCATGTGCTTGTCTATTGTTCCTTCAATCTTTGCAGATGAATTTGTTTAATATAATATTGTAGAGTAGGAGTTCTTTGTTTGTATTTTTTGTTTATTGCATTGCAGGTATCAAGTTTCTCTAAGTAGTTTGGATACCAAGCTTGGATTGGAAGCAGTGAGGAAAAACTTTGAAACTAGGTGTATCACACCTTTTCTCCTTCTCTATCTTTTGGATTAGTTAAACTAAATTCAAAGGGATGTTAGTGTCCACTTGTTCTTTTCTGTCTTAGTATTAGGGGTCTGTACTCCAAGGGAATATTACCCTGTCCGCAGGGGTATTATTCTGTAACAAAAATTGGTGACTCCACTAGGGTACTTATCATTCATTTTTTATTATCCTTTGAGTTTGAAAATTTTCTCTTAGTTGTGATCCCCTTGGGTTAACATGATCCCTTGGTTCTTTTTTCCATTTGAGTTTATCTGATCTTTGTCTCGTAAAGATTTTAGATTGCTTGACTTCTTAGGACTGTTCATCATCTAAGGTTTTCAAAGGTTGCTTGGTATTGAGCCTTCTTGTATTCATTTGAAACATCTCTCTTTTATGGATGATTAGGACTCTTATGACAACCTAGCTTAATTTTTGTTTCTTGTTTCTCATCATTTGAGGATTTTCATGAGTGTTTGTTTTCTTTCTCTTTTGCATCAATGAGTTCTTGATTGAACATGTTATATCCTACTTGTTTTCTTTCAATTCTCATCACTTTGAGTGCCCTTTGTTTGATTTCTCTTTTCCTCATAGTTCTTTGTATCAAACTTAGATATATTTCATATGAAAGTTAAGAATAGAAACATTTTCATATCTCCTTTCATATTTAATCAAATGAAGAAATTGTGCATTCATTAGGAAGTTTTCTTTGGTTTTTGTTTGGAAAAAAGAGCTAGTTTTTCATGTGCATTTCAGTTTTCAGAAAAATTTTCTTGGTATTTTGGCATCATATTGATCCCATAAATTAAAAGTTGCATTTTTTTAAGTGTCTACCTGTGTTAAGAAGAATATACCTCTTCTCCTTCCCATACATAGAATTCATCGAAAGAAAGAACTGCATAGCATTCTTTTTCATTCTTTTGGAGTTGAGTCTCTTACACATCATCAGTTTCATATCCATGAACCCTTTGAGTTAAAATCTATTAAAATCAACCATGCGCTAATAAAATCAACTCGATTTTTTTTTTAGCACACCAACAATAGCTTAGGATTAGGGTCTTTGGACTAGGTGAAGTGAGTAAAATGTCCAAGACTACTAAAGAGACTGTAGAACACTAGTAAATTGTCCAACTTTTGTATAAGTGTAGTCAGGAACACCCTCTCACACAGGGGATAAACATGAGGTTGTGTGTGGGAGAGCAGTGGAGATTACCCCTCCAAAGCTTAACCAATAATAGAGGAAAGATCGTTTATTGGGGGTTTTTCTTGAGAAACCACTGGTTTCATTTGGTCTCGGTGCTTCATGAACTCCGAATCCATTCGGGGTCCTATGGAGTTCTATCGGTCCACTTGTCTTCAGTTCTCTTGAAGAGCTTCTGAATTTCAGATCCTAACCATACGTTCGGTCTTGAATTTCAATTGTACCCCTCGGAGGCTGACTACGAGTTGGTAAAGTTAGTGGCCTCTCCTAGGTACCTACAGAGGTGACTATGGGGGGATTCCCATGGTACCTGGGGCAGACGTCGTATCACACTCTCAATACCCTTGGAGGGTGATCCCGTGAAAGCGAGGTTTTCTTGCACTAAGAAGGGTTGTTATGTGGAGTTCAGGGTAACTACTTCTCACTTCTTCATTGGCGGCTTGATATCCCATCTTCGGAATATCCTTAAATATGTTGTTGCTTGGTTGATTGCTTTTAGTTTTCATAGGAGTGTGTTTCTTTGTTTTTCATAGTCGAACTTAGGATGATAATTTTCACAGTATACAAGGTATGGAACCTGACACTCATGAACCACAACATAATCTTTCTTACGAAGCAGTGATCACATATCACACTTCTGAAACTGGGAGCATCGCTCCTAGAAGTGGCCATCACGTTGAAGAACCTGTCCCAATTTTCGTAGAAAGCTTGGCATATTTTGTGAATCCTATGCTTAAATATCCACTTGACCAACCACTCTTTGATCCACCATCCACGAGATACATTGATTCCTTTTCTTCTTACTATTTACTACCTGGTTCAACCACTACACCATCCTTTGGCATCAACCAACCGATTTTTGGTTTTCCTGAAGGACTTGGGAATTCATCTTTTTTCACAACTCCCGTATTTGATATTCTTCGTGCTTATTCTTTACCGAAAACATCGGTGACCCAAGTGACACTGACTCAACCAATTATGCATTCATATCCTTTTTCACATGAGTTGGTTAATATTCCTACTTCATTTTTTCCACATATGCACACGTCAAGTTATTTACTTGGTCGTCCCATAGGAAAAATGGCCAGCGATCAATTCGTTCACACAATCATGGTTACATAAGATACTCAACCTCCATATCACACATCACATATTATTACTCCCTACTTTGGAGGCCAATCTTCAATGGGAGGCCAACCTTCAACTAGGGGGAACCTTCAATTGCAGGGAAAACGTTTACTGGGGGGAAACGTACATGGTTGCAACATCAATAAACATGGGGGAAAACCAATCCCACAAGTCCTTATATCCCTACTACCATTGGTTTGTATCTTGGACATCCATATCCAGGAGTTTTGAATCCTTTGTGGACTCAACCCAATCCGGCAGGCATTCCTCTGCAAGGAAGTATGCCCTATCAATCCATAAACCCCATGATTTAAATGAAACAATCCATTCCACCTCCATACATAGGTGGACCAACAAGTGAACCGCAGTACATAGGAGGTCCATCTATTCAATCACAGTACATGGGTGGACAAATAGGAAAACCACCTTACATAGGTAGACAACCTGGAAAACCATAATATATGGGAAGACCATCTAGTTTTGTCACCTCGCCACAACCCCTATATGATCCTATTGGTGTTCCTACACAATATGGTGATCACCAGTATCAACAACATAACTGAAAACTATTGTTATTGTTTATGTTAGATGTGTGATATCTGTCACATTTAACAAACGATCTCATCCTTTATGCCTTGTTTTGGCTCACCATCCCTTCTAAATTACCATTCGACATTCTGAAATTTAACGAAAAACCTGGGGAGGATCCTAATAATCATGTTATGAATTTCCACTTATGGTGTTCCTCCAACTCTTTGATGGATGATTCCATTTGTCTTATAATTTTTCAGAGAACCATTATGGGTGCGGAAGTGAAATGGTACGTTGAACTGCCACGTAACTCTTTTGTCAACTTTAACTCTCTTTCTATGGATTTCCTAATGCACTTTTAGTTTCCTATACGGTACGAGACTGGTACATAACTTTTTACCTCTCTCTAGAAATCCTCTTCCACCCACATCTCTGATGATATTCATGAGTGGAGATGACAAATATGATTGATTAAAGTTCCAATTCTGGACCAACTCTTCGCAGATTGGTTTACAAAGTCGCTCTTACCTCCCATCGCCCAGGATGTTTCTATGGGAAATGTAGTTACTAAGGAATAGGCTATTAGCCATGCACATTATTTGGACATGGTTTACTCCCAGTCTGACACACTTTACGATATTATCCCTAATGCTCCTCGTTCGTCGAATAATCCGTCAAGACCTGCTCCATAATATAGTCATGTTCCAAACAACACAACTACTTTCACTCCTGTTCAAACCTCCGAGGTGAATGTTGTCCAATCCACTTCATCACATCAAAGAGGAGGTAAGAATAAAAACAATGGAAAATCCAAGAAATGTTCTAATGAGCAGGATAATCCTAATTTTGTTGATACTCAAATGACAAGGAAACCTAAATCTCCTTGTATGATTTATGAGGAAGAACACTACATGAAAGATTTCCCTCATCGTGAGGATGTCTCTAAATATCTGAAGGTTTTATCACATATAGTTGTCAAGGGAAGTAGGTTGTCCAAGTTTGCGGCCTTCACAAGGTTGCCAAAGCGTCGAATTTGTCGAAGCTACCAAAGTGGTCGAAGGCCCAAAATAGATCTGAGCCATTGATTAGCAAGAGCCATGCGTCATTAGATCTGTCACTTTGGCAGTTTTACTTCGGGAGTTTTAAAATGAGAAACATTGAAAAGTCTTGAAGGGTTGAAGCCCGAAGTGCCCGAAGTCCCTAAGCGCCTTGAAGATAATCCTAGGTCATAGCGAGGTCACATAGGAGGTGGGCCCAAGAAGAAATGTAAGCACCCAACACATTATGGTGACTTGGGTTTTCAAGGAAGCAATCACGGTCCTTGGATGGATAGCATATCCGACCGTTGATCTGAGAGGATTTATTTCGTCATTCGGGAGTCGTGGAATCTGTAGTGAAGTAATGTGAAATCTCCCGAAGCATGAAATTCTGAAGCGTCATATGGGATAAGCACTAGGTCATGGATTGAGGTCACAAGAAGGAAGGACTGATGAAGAAGGAGTTGGCGCCTGAATCTCGAGTTTCTGAAAACGCCCATATTTGGTCACAAAAGAAGATCTACAGAGCCTCGAGGCGTTAGTATTGACTTGAAGAAGTCACGGGCATCGCCTGGAAACATTCATGCATGTCAGGCCTCGTCCTAATCTCAATGGAGGAAGTTATTGAAGATGGGTTCAACAGTTGAGACCTCATCTCACCCCATAAATGGAAAGTGTTGCAGAGATCATCCATAAAGGCAAACTACCCACCCAAAGCTTCCTCCTGGATAGAGTTCCTGTAAAACGCCTAACTGCACATGTCTCACATATGACATAAGGAGGCCTACACAGTCTGAAAGAGTGGACACCGACTAGAAACTTTGACTGTAGGGGTCTGATCATGCTCCTGGTAGTTGCAGTAGTTTTGAGTATATATACTCAGTTTTGATATTTTGTAAAGGTGGATGGTTGAACAATGCTCTCGTATTGTGAACGTTTGATGAAGAACACTGGTTCTCTGGTTATGTATTTGTTTTTGAGACATCTTGTTTAATGAAATTCAACTTCTTCTCCATATTATTTTCCTCTGATACTGAGAGAGTTCATGTTTGATTGATTCACATGGATTGTTGTAACTGCATTATGATAAATGTTTTATTATAGTACTGTTATGATTTCTTTCAGCTTCCTTGAAATTTGAATCCAAGAGGACCTTATGTTTAAGTTTTTCCTTAGGCTTCTGAAAAATTTGATGTTCATAGCGGACCTCTACACCTTTCTCACAAAATATTCCTCCTATTCATCCTTACTCCAACTTACTAACTGAATTTAATCAAGACCTCACCTATAGGTGCATACTAGTCCAGTTTTCTGAGTTAAAACAATATCATCTTGAGTCTGTGTCCATTTGACCTCTTTAAAACCAACCTGTGACATAAAACTCTAATGGGTACTGGTATTACCCTCTCTTTAATCAGAGGGTGAATTCTAGTGCTAACATTTCTGGCATCATTTCCAGGGAACAAATTGAAGATGTTTCCCTGGGTAGAACAACAATGAGCTTCTGATTCTGAAGGTGCATTAGATATCAGAGCCATTGAAGATTGCATTTGGACCTGGCGACTCCACTGTGTTGACTCCACTTTTTCAGTTGTGGCTGCCTCTAGCACACCCAAGCTGATCTAGAGAATGTTTTAGAGAAGGATTTTAACAGCCGCTTTCTCAGCTTGAAAGTTCCATGGGAGATTGACAATGATCAGATCTGGTCTTTGATGGTGAACAAAGACTAGACACATTCAGATTGCATATCATTCACCTGGAGACTCCTTTATTAAAGGATCGATTAGTGACTCCACTAGTTCTAAGTGGAAAGAATCTTGGCTGAAACGTATGCTCCTTTTAATTTCTCCTTTGTTCCTAGTTTTCCTAATGTTGTTCCTACTCCAAATGAATGTTGTGATTATTTGCCCATATTTAGAGAGCCTAAAGAGGACAAACTTTTCAGCATCTCCTTGAGTTTCAAGAACTCATGCATCAATGGGAAATACATCATGAGGATGTATTATTAAAGATATTCATGATCTCGTTAGCAGGAGATTCTCGCAATTGGTACCACTCCTTACCCCCTGCTATCATCTCCTCCCTGGAGCAGTTTCATGCGGATTTCAATGGGCATTGTCAAAAGTTTTATTCCTCTGAGTTTATTTCTCATAACTGTTGTAAGGAATATAATGACTATGTTTAGAATATAGTAGATTTTGATGTAGACTGTGAGGATGAAGAAGATGCTTTGGGTGAGCTGGTGGGACTGGTAAAATCACTTTATGCAAAAATAGAGAAATTGAAGGCAGATCGTGCTTGCTACTCTTATGAAGATGCAGAGGATATTCCGATCCTCGAAACAAATGTTCTTGGAAACCCTACTTATGAAGAAGTGATTTCGGATACTAGCCAAGAACAAACAACTTGTGATGAATATCCCAGCAAAGATGACGAAGAGTAGAGCTCTCCCATGTTCCCTGTTTATTATGATTGTGAATTTGATCCTTCGAAGAGCCATGAGGAGAAAAAGAGGAGCCAAATGCACAGTTTATCTCCTGTTCAGAACTTGCAAATGAGAATATATCACATGGTACCAACCAACCCATGTATGATAGCTATGAGTCAAATTCTAAACTAGATATGAAGGATTTCCAAGAGCATGCAACAAAACCTTTTCCTTTATACATTGAAGGAAAACATTGTGTGGAAATCAGTCATCCTGGGCTTGCAGAAGACCAAGAGCAGAGCTTTCCCATGGGTCTTGTTTATGAAGATTATGACTCTAACCCTTGGGAGAGCCATGAAGAAGAAGAGGGAAATCCAAATGAGCAGTTTATATCCCTCCCTAAGCCTATGAGTGAGTAGCCACCACCTAGGATCAGCGATGATTTTAAGGATGGAAATTTATTTTAAAATGTAGAAACCTTGGCAAATCTTACGAATGCTTCATATGTCAACTATAAATGTTTGGCAATATTTTTGTAAAAATATTCAAATTTCTAAGTATTTTATATATTTTTATAAAATTTTGGCAAATTTTAAGCTAAAATAATTTTATCCTATAGAATTTGGGTGAATCATTTTTAAAATAGCGAATATCATTTTTGGAAAAACCATGGAAAATTAGCCCATGAGAAAAATTTAGCCCCTAAAATCATCCCTGCCTGGGATCAGTCAGCCTGCATCATCTTCTCATCCACCTGTGCTTACCAAAGATATTCAACCATGTGTGAGAAGCTGTGGAGCATATCGGGATGTCTGTTACAAATTTTCTGGAGTTTGCCACTCGTTCTATGAGCCTGACAGTGAGTACATGGAGTTGCATTTCCTTCATGCCTTAGAGCCACCTAGATTTATCTCAACTTCAACCTTTGGAGGAAAGATGAAGGATGTAACCATTCTATTGTCACAGTTGCATCGTCTGTTATTAGTCATTGATAGAGTGAAAGAGATTCCAGTTAGGAAGTTACTTGAATGGCTATGGTGGAATTTTTCTTTCACCTATCACTTTGTAAAGATAAGTTAGTATATTATTGTACATAAATAAGATCCTCTAGAGCCCATGTATTTTCTTTTTTTTAGATTAATTATCGGCCTGTAATCCTCAACAGGACTTTTTTTGAGCATGACTCCATAACCCAACAGCTAAGGCACTGGAACTACTTGTTCTTGGCAACTTGCAGAGAGCATGCCATCCCCTGTGGAGCCTAATGTTATCACATATAGTTGGTGCCTAAAGCTAGAGTTTCTGAAAACACTTGTATTTGGTTACGAAAGAATATATGCAGAGCCTCGAGGCATCAGGATTGAATTGAAGAAGTCATGGGCACCACTTGGAAACATTCATAGGCGTTAGGCCTCATCTTGATCCCAATAGAAGAAGTTATTGAATATGGGGTCGGAAGTTGAGACCTTGTCTCACCCCATAAATGGAAAGCATTGCAGAGATCAGCCATAAAGGAAGACTGTCCACCCAAAGCTTCCTCCTGGATAAATTTCCTGTAAAACACCTAACTGCATCTGTCTCATGTATGACATAAGGAGGCCTACACAGTCTGACAGATCGAGCACCGACTGGAAACTTTGAATTCAGACATCTGATCATACTCCTAGTAGTTGCAGCAGTATTGAGTATATATACTTATTTTTGATATTTTGGAAAGGTCGATGGTTGAGCAGTGCTCGCGTATTGTAAACTTTTGATGAAGAACACTGGTTCTCTAGTTATGTATTTGTTTTTGAGACATCTTGTTTAATGAAAGTCAGCTTCTTCTCCATCTTATTTTCCTCTAATACTGAGAGAGTTCATGTTTGATTGATTCACATGGATTTTTTTAACTGTATTATGATAAATGTTTGATTATAGTACTGTTATGATTTATTTTAGCTTCCTTGAAATTTGAGTCCAAGAGGACCTTGTGTTTAAGTTTTTCCTCCTTAGGCTGCTATAAAATATGATGTTCATAGCGGACCTCTACACCTTTATCACTAAATATTCCTCCTATTCACCCTTACTCCAACTTACTGACTGAAGTTAATCAAGACCTCACCTATAGGTGCATAACAATCCAGTTTTCTGAGTTAAAACGATATCATCTTGAGTCTGTGCCCATTTGACCTCTTTAAAACCAACCTTTGACATAAAAATCTGATGGGTACTAGGCTTACCCTCTCTACAATCGGAGGGGGACTTCTAGTGCTAACAGAAGGGTACCTCCAAACTAGTTCAAAAACAACATTTGGTTGCACAAAACCCCATCCCTCCACAAGGAGGAAACCCAGGTCATTCCCACCATGAGGATGCTTCCAAAAGCACCTATGAGGTTTACATGTTTAATACAATTAATGTCACAACTCCTACAAATGCCTATGACACTCCTCTAGGTGATAATATTAAAGGGAAGGTTGACAACCAACCTTCTAACTCTACTCCTCCTCCATCTTCCAATCCTCTTCAGATTGGGAAGTCAATTTCTGATGCAACATTGCACCCACCCAAGAGCGTAATTCAAAAAGTGACATTTAATAAAAATTCCTGCGCTTCCCCAAACTACAACATCATTGAATATTTCGTGCAAGTACCTTGCACTATGTCCACCCTCGAAGTTCTACAGAACTGTCCAAATAAACATAGAACCTTGTTGTCAGCAATTGGAGCCATGAATACTAAGGAATTGAACATGATTACATTTAATACGTATTATTGTAAAAAGAGAGTCTCCCACCACTTAGCATTCCAAATTCGAGTTTTGGTTGGTGGGAAGAGCATCCATCGTACTGTTTTGGATGAGGGAGCCTCAACTTGTGTCATGTCTTTTCCTTGTTGGAGAGCCCTTAGTTCTCCTACACTTACCTCGTCCCCTACCACCCTGAAAGAATTTGATGGACATGGTTTCCAACCTCATGTACTCTTGCAATATTTCACTGTGAGTTTGAAGGGTAAGACTGTTTCGGTTGATATCGAAGTAGTCAACGCACCCCTGGGTTATAATTTGTTACTTGGTCATAGTTGGTTCTATGCAATGATTTTCGTCGCATCTTCGGTGTTTCATATCTTGTGATTTCCCCATCGATGAAACATTATCATTTTTGACAATGTCGTAGTAAATAATGTCCCTTTTATAGGACATAATACTTTTGAGAGGTTAGGTGTAGGTCTTCTCAAGGATTCCTTGCTCATGGGGGTTTTTCCTTTACCTGCTCCTCCCACCGCGCAAGTTGTTACCTTAAATATGATTTCGAATCAGGTACAAAAATACTTAGATTCATCTCCTCCTTTGGTAGTACCTAGCCTCGACGAGCATAGTTCATTGTCTCTGTCAAGCTCGTTAAAAAAAGAAACAGACCCCCCTCCCTTACAATCGATTCTCACTATGGATCGAGTACTTGAACCTTCTTTTCCTCTGCCTAGTGAAAATGTTTCCATTAGTAACCAAAAACCTAAAAAAGTAACTCCAGCCTCTGGACATCATGTTGGAGAAAAACTGCTAATTTATTCCAAAGAAGCTAGGGGCAAACTACCACTAGAGAGACATGCTTCTAGGAGTGATCCTCATTCGAAGGTCATTCCCATTGTAACGTAATAGTATTTTTCTATAAAGATCTTAGTATTTTTTATTTCTCGTTCTCGTAAGTACATGATAATAAGTTATCGATCTTAGTATTTGTTCTTTATCATGTTCATAAATACGTGAGAATCTGACCGAGTATACTTTCATCACTTTTTCGGAATCGTAAAGGTTATACGAAAAAGGAATCCATAGAGTTTTCTTTAAGCTCTTTTCAGACTCTCTAAACATGAAAAGATTGTTGAGCGATATTTCTTCCTTTCACACTCGTTAAAAGGTTTGAAAGGGATTCTTTCGAGTGGTCATTTATCTTTTTTTTTCCTCGTGAGACTAATTATGAAAAATGAACACTCTAATCAAGCATGATTAGAAGAGTTCTCCCCTGTATTGTTTTACACTTTTTTCAGGCTTGAGAGACTAAGTTTATGAAAATGACATCCATGAAGTCGCCTTTAAGTTCTTTTCAGACTCTCTAAACATGAAAAACCACCGAGTTTTCCTTCTCTGGACTCGCTAAACTACACATTGAAGGACCAATATGGGAATGAACCCTTACTTCTTCTTGTTTTTTAAATAAAGGAAGAGGAACTTATCGAAGATGAGTTATATTGAAAATGTGTTACCCTCCTGAATCTCGTTAAATGGAAAAGAGGTACTCATCTATTTGGGTGGGGGAAAAATTGAAGGAAGTGCGTCAAGTTTTTGGGAATCCTTTACGAAAACTATTTTCTCCCTTGAACATGGAATTTGTTTGTGTCTCATCTTACAGTTGGGTAATCCACTTGTCTCTGATTCATACCAATTCCATGTGTCGCCATAATTTTTCGTCTATTCGAAGAGTTCTATTATTGTCTTCACATTACATTTTTGGTACTCGTCGAGTCAATGTTCCCAAGTCAATTTCTGTGCATCATCATTTTCAAGGGAAGTTTCACTTCAAACCATCCATCTGGAGTATTTTCATTTTCCATTTCCTATGTCAGTCCATACTCACTCTATTCACCATCTTACATCACTTTCCTGTGTCATTTTCATGTTGATGATGGGGGATACATTAGGGCCCTCCTTTGACGAGTCTTTTCCTTGTCGACTTTAGCACATCATCCGGTAATTAAAATTAGAAACTAATTATTACCTTGGGACATGCATGCCTCAATGGAAGGCCTCCTCGCTTCTAAAAATAGGTTTACATCATTGACCTCTGATCGGTTGATTCCACGAATGTTTGACTTCATCTCATTTATTCACATTCGTTGGAATGTACTAAGGTACCTTGGGAACCATTGACACCGTTGGTGATTTCCCTCGCACTTGTTAACAATTTACCTCAATGATTAGTAATAAAGTGGTTTCTACCATGTTCGACATCAAATCATGTATTCACATGGCTAGATTCATACCACATCAGGATTGCGACGAAGACCCTGGGTTGAGTGTTCACTGTGTTATCTTCTTTTTCTAAGCTGCAAAGGAGATATTTTGAGCATGATGATATATATATTGTCACATAGATCCACATTGTATTGGTATGTGGCTATGTTTGATCATATTATAGCTCCATTTTGTATTTTTCATGGCTAAGATTAGTTCATGTCATGGAGGTATGGATCCACATTGTATTTTTGATGCCCATATCCTTAGTTAATATTTTTCATGAATCTACAGTGTATTGGTCAGCGGTCGTGCTTTGAGTCATATTGTATTCCAAGCATAGGTATACCTACCTCGGAAATGGAACATATATTAATATTTTTTATGGTTGTTTGCAACGTCTTCCATGTTCTCCAATTCCACACCCTTTCATTGAAGAATTGTAAAGTGTTTCGGCCATTTGTTTCTCTTCTGACCTCACACTTTAGGGGGAAATCTGTTACACACCAAAATTCCACACTTAAGTACCTCACCCTAAGTGTCAGAAGTGTCATAAAAGTGTCACATACACTGACACCATGAAAGCACATTTTTTATAATCCCTAGTCAATGTGGAGGATAAATATGTTATATGAAGGTCAAAATACGATGTGCACATGAATTATTTATTAATATTCATAAAAAGGAAATTAATGTGGTGTGATAATCCACCTCATATTTAGTTTCCTAATCTTGAGGAGAGGTTGAAAATCTCATGGATGGTTGAGGTATTTTCTCAAATCAAAATCCTAATTTGGTGAATCTTGATAGATATTTCCTCCTTAAAATTCTTGAGAGATATTTTCTCCCTAAAAATATTGGAGATCCCATTTTAGTGGATCTAATGAGTGATCTTCTTCATGGTGGTTAAGCCTCCAAATCCTATATAATGAAGGATTTACATGGAGAAAGGAGGAAGCTTTTAGATATCAAACTTATGATCTTGGTATAATCGTGCAAGGGTTGGACGAGGGGAGCTTGGAGGAATGTTGCATCATCATCCATGTTTGTAAGTATTCTTTTTGGGTTCTCATTTTAATATACTTGGCCTATTTCCTTCAAGCTTGTGTATTCTTGCATGTGCTTGTCTACTATTCCTTCAATATTTGTAGATGGATTTGTTTAATTTAATCTTGTAGAGTAGGATTTTGTTTGTTTCTCTTTGATGTCTATTGCATTGTAGGTATCGAATTGCGTTAAGGAGTTTGGATATCAATCTTGGATTGGAAGCAGCGAGGACAAACTTCGAAACTAGGTGCATCACACCTTTTCTCCTTCTCTCTCTTTCTGATTAGTTAAACTAAATTCAAAGGGATGTTAGTGTCCACTTGTGTTTTTCTATCTTGGTATTAGGGGTTTGTACTCCAAGGGAAGATTTGCATTGTGAAGGCCCTGTGTGTAATTGGAGCTCGAGCCATTAGTGAAATCTATGTATAAATATTCTGGTGCGAATCACGTGATTGGGAGAATCATGGTAACCACTTTATTTTATGTATCTATGGATCATCGTTGGAAACAAAGGACCTCATTATCAGATGAAAAAATTTGCAGCACAAACATAATATTAGCATCGTTGTGTGTCCGAGCGAGCACACGTTTCAGTTTCATTCTCATTCAAGAGTCAATAGATTCGATCATGGTTTTTTCCAATCAATAGGTCGATTGTCCAGGTTTCTGTTGATTAAGGTTGGTTGTCATTGATTTCAACCCTTGAAGAAAGCCCCGTATCACAAGTTTTGGGTAATGGACCCAAGATTGTTTGATGTAAAGATGACTCATTATCGTATTTTCATGGTTGATAAGAAGTAAAAATGGATGAACTCCAAAGTGGCCCCCTTATGGTGAAATCCCTCATGGGAAGATGCTTTGCGGAGTGAGGGAACCCATGCTTATTTGAGGAATAATGAGATGAGGGACAATGAATTTGTGAGTGAAACTATCCTAGATGGATATTTCTTGTCATGTCATTTTCGGTGGTATGTGGAACATCACATAACTCCTCACAGCTAGCGAGTTATGACCATATGAAGTTGGAGAACCCTCATGAGTCTTATAGAATCCCCCAAGAGTNCAAAAAGAAATTATTTTAAATGAGGAAGCCCTAAAATAAGGAAAGTGTAAGGCTACATGAAGATATAGATAAGAGACAAATCTCACTCATAAAAAACACACTTGTACATATTGTGTATCTATTTTCTTGTGTAAATCTTCTTGTAAATACTTGTGGATACATTTGAAGTGGAAAACGTCTAAGGTAGCACGAAGGGTTGACGGTGAAATTATCGAAATTACAAAAAAAACCCTTTTTTTGAGGTGTACGCGGGTTGTCTATGTACAAGGTGCGTACATGCTGAGTTATACGCGGGCTATTTGTGTACAAGGTGCGTACATGCTGAGTTATACGCGGGATGGTAGTGTATTAGGGTGCGTACATGTTGGTAAATCCGTGGAAACTTGAAGAGATGAAGATGCAAAGGTTCTATATTCTGAGTTCAAGCTCCTAGGAAGGTCTAAAGTGCTTAGATACATCAGATCCATCCATTGGTTCAAAAGGTATGTATTATTTCTATGAATAGTTGGATTTTGATGTATGCATGAGGAAAGACAATGGATATTTGAGAATTCTCCCTAGAGATACTAGTGACTACATGGGATCTTCTGTATAAGTCAGATATATAGAAATATAATGTTGGTATATTTATCATTGATACTTCTTGTTGAGGAACATCTTGTATTTCTTGGCATATGGCTAAGGGTCTTTATGGTACATGGTTGAGAGCTTGTATTTGTGTAGTGGTTGATGTATTGAGAACTTGAATATCAGAAAGGGTTTGATGAATTAGATCATGTGAGGGATATTATACTTCTTCATGATTACACATACCTATGAGTAGAGAGAGACATACTTGCCTTGAGTAAAGTTTATGTATGAGGATGCATGCATAGGATACAGTTACAGTCTGGATACAGTGACAAGTTATAGATCTATGTGAAACAAGTTACAAAAGGTCAGAAGTTTTCAAAAAAAGGGAAACCCTAGTTTTTAGAAGGCATATGCAGGCTTCATAACAGATAGGGCGCATACATACACATGCTGCATAACATATAGGGTACGTACATACGTGGGTTGCATCACTACAGGTCATGTACATGTTGTATATTTGTAGATACATGTTCAATTCAGGTACAGATTGATTACAGGGAAGTTGTACAGATTGGATATAGGTTAGTGGTACAGGTTGATACAATTGTACAATAGTATATCTCACAGTGACAGGTTGACAGTGGTTCCATCATTCTACTTCAGGGTGGCAGGATGGGGAAAGAACAGGTGGCTGTAGACACCTTCCGGTTGTAGCCGGAGAACATAGAGGGTTGTAGCCTCCTTTTGGTTGTAGCCAGAGAACTGGGGATTTGGAGCTTCACTTAGGTTGTAGCCTGAGAAAATAGGGGGTTGGAGCCTCCTTCCAGTTGTAGTTGGAAAACAAAGGAAGTTGGTGCTTCCAATGAATGTAATTCTTCAAGACATATAAGAAAAAGATTTCTGTGGTTTTCTCCCGATTTGGGTTTCCACGTAAAATGTTGGTGTACTGTGTATGTGTGTGATTGTTCATTTCTTATTGCTCATTATTGGATAATAATTCTACATTTATAAACACTTGGTTTATTTGGATAAAAAGGATTACAATTGCGCAACTGCGCTATTACTGATTCACCCCCCCTCTTAGTAATCCAACAATTGGTATTAGAGCAGATTCCTTGAGAAATCAGTTTAACCACTGAAAGGTAGATCATGGAGAATACCAACTTGTATAAAAATGGAATACCACAGTTTGATGGGCAGAAGTATGCTTTTTGGAGCATAAGGATGAAGACATATATACAGGCACAGGCATTTCAAGTTTGGCAATCAATTATAGATGGATACACAACACCAACAGTTCCACCAACAAATGAAAAAGTAGTAAAACTCGGTGACAATAATTACAAAGCCACAAATTCACTTTTGAATGGTCTCAGTGATACGGTATTGACCAAATTTTCACATTGTACATCCATTAAATATATTTGGGACAAGCTTCAAAATATTTATGAAGGAGATACAAAATTCAAAGCAACAAAGCTTCAAACTTACAGAGGTCATTTCAAACAACTAAAATGAAGGAAGATGAAGATATTGCAGCCTACTTCTTACGAGTCGATGAAACAATGAATGCAATCATAGGATTGGGAGAAGAAATTGAAGAATTTGTAATTTTTCAAAAGACACTAAGATCTCTTCCTATGAGATTCAACCCTAAGATATCAACACTAGAAGAAAGATCGGATCTAGACTCAATAACCATGGATGAACTACATGGAATCTTCACAGCATATGAAATGATAACTGAACAGGAAAATCTAGATGTAAAAGAAGAATCCTTCAAAGCATCCAAAATATCAAAGCAAAAGAAAAAGGAACAAGAATAATATAACAGTAACAGTGACGTCTCGGAATATGATGAAGAAGTGGCCAACTTCATCAAAAGACTGAACAAGGGAACCAACAGTAGGTATAGAGGTAAGCTTCCTTTAATTTGTTTTAATTGTGATGGTATTGGTCATTTTTCTAACAAATGTCTTCATAAGAAAAAGAGAAATGATGAAGGTTACTCAAAAGGAAAACACACATATAAAGGAAAAATAACTACAAAGAAAGATTTCAAGAAAAGCTTATGCATCAAAGAAGACATCTCGTCATTAGATGAAGATCAAATCAATGACAGTGGGATATAAAGAGTTCTATTCATGGTAGTAAAAGATTCTGACAAAGAAGACTCTGAAGAAGAATATGAAGAAGCCAAAGAAGGATATGAAGAAGTCAAAGATGAAATTGAAGAGGAAGAAGTTGAATATTGAGAAGAATTAATGTGTGCCATAGAAGTTATCAGAAGAGAAAAGAAGAAAAACAAGAAACTACAAGCAGAACTAGACAAGAAAAAGGACACTTGAGAACTAGAACAAATGATCAAAAAATTGAAGATTCAAATAGAAGAAGATAAGAGAATTGAAGAAGCACTCAAAGAAAAACTAGAAGAAAAGGACAATATCATTGGAAACTTGGAAGCAGAGATGATCACACTAAGAAAGGATATTCAAAAGAAAAATATGCAGAATAGCTCAAAAGTTCTGGATGACATTATCAGCAGTCAAAAATCTCATCTTGACAAGCCTGGACTTGGATACAATCAGATAGAAAATGGATCAAGCTCCAAAACAACAGAGCACGAAACAAATCCAAAAATCTATGCAGAAACAATCAAAGGGGAGAGGAAGATTACAAGGACACTCCTCCACCAAGAAGATTCAGATTTCAGAATCAACAACATACAGGTAGGCCTCAAGAAGAAGAAGGATTGATAAGAGAACCACCTTTCAGAAGATCTTCAACTCCCAGGTATCAAACTATATTTTTTGGTTCATGTTATGCATGTAATAATTTTGGACATAAAGTTGTGAATTGCAGAGCTAACAACAGGAACAATAACAACTTTGAGAGTCATACACAAAGGGGTTATTCAAGAAGACCTAGTGCAACACAAAGAAGAAGTTACAACAAGTTTGAATATTTGAGAACTGAAGTGGAATGTTACAAATGTAACAATTTTGGACACGTGGCCAAATATTGCAGAATG
>JASDQU010819615.1:39036-54073 GCA_032191745.1 Picea mariana | reverse complement strand
GATCTATCATTTTTGCTCGCTCTAAAACTAGCATGGATGTTGGCTCTCTAACAAGCTCTTTCCCTGGAAGGGATGAGCCAGCCCCAGTTCCCAAGAAAGCACCACTAACAGCTGCATATATAGTTCCAAAAGCGGATATATATTGATCAGATCCATATGTACTAGTTATAATTCCATTTCAAAAACCATCAGTATCTTTTGACACAGGTGTAGATGAGGTTGTTTCATCAATCTTATCCTAAGTGGGCTATTGTTTAGTCTCTCTCTACCAGGTCCAAATTGGAGGGTTGGACTACCTCGCTCTCCCTCGGGTGTAACCATTTGACCCGTTAGTTGGCTGACTAGGGTTAGGTATGTATGGTGGCCTACCATGTGCCCTTGTCGGAATGGAGTGAAGTAAACTTATTGTAAAAGCTAGTTCCTAGTGGTAATGAATTGATTCAACCAAATCTTACTCTCATAATGTATTTTGAATGGGAAGATCTTAAATGGGCCATCAAATTGCAAGGTATGCTTTGCAAGGTGTTGGCTTTGCCCCTGCCTTCGTTCTTGTTGCTCCCACCACGGGATAAGGTGAAACCCCCGTCTATGCCTCTATTACTTCTCTTAGTAATGCTTGCTTTGGGACTGGCATTGGAACTTCAATAAGAGAAACTAGTACAGGGTCAATTACATTATCAATTGTGGCTCCAGAATGGGCTATGGAATTGGATTTTCTCGAACAAGAACTAGCTTTGCTCTAGTTTTTGGTGATATTGTGGGTGGTGCTTACGCACCTGGAACCAAGTGAGGTAGAAGCCTTGGAACAAGATATCGATCTCGATAGAGACGATCCGTCTTGGCCTTCTACTGTGGCATAATGAGGTTAACCGCTTGTTTTTTACTCTTCTTCCAAGCAGCCCTGAGTGATATGTTAGTTGGGGTTGGATGCCTTTTTTTATTTTTGCCTTCGCTGGTGATACTTTCAAATAGAAGGAACTGGAACTTCTACTATAGTGGTGGTCCTTCAATGGGTGTTTCTTCAATGGGATCTGCGGTAACTAAAAGGGATGTCGCTAGTTCGGGTGCTTATGTTAGTGGTTATTGAATAGGAAGGGGTACTTTCACTCGATCAACTCAATCTGTCGCTCGAACTCAATCACCCTCTGAAGGAGATACTACCTTTTATGTAATTGAACGAAGGGACAAAACTAAATATTCCCACCCATTATAACCAGTGCTGGATATGCTCTCTTTTGACCTGGAAGGGATGGCGCGAATAACGATGCTTACACCTGGCCAATTAGATCTGCTAAAACTCCAACTGTATTTGCATCAGGGAGGGGATTTGGGGTTGGCTCAAGGTTGAATCGATCAAATGCCACTATTGCAGATCAAGATAGAGTTCCAGGTGAATATCCAAATCCACCATAATCATCTCGCTTAGTTCCATCTTTTTAAACACCACCTCACCCAGCATACATTACTAATATACTTCGATAAGCATCTGAGTCGGTTTACCGCCTAGTGAAAGCAACACCAATTTAAGGGCGATCCACCAACACCACCACCAATAGAAGGAGTTTCAACATCAAAGGTGAAGGTAGTTGCATATCTAGTTCCATAGTAAGAAACATCCCCAATTTTCTCGGTTAATGTATTCGTTTACAAATACAAAGATACCATCCTTGCTAGTTCGAGTAACAGATCCATTTCTAGATCGAGACCTAGAACCAACAACATCCAAGCCGGAAGAGTACAATAGGTAGGTCCCCCTTTCCTCTTTCTTCTTCAGACGCATGTCCATCCTTATTCGTCGTGTGCTTTAAAGGCTCTTTAGTTGTTCTGTCTGTACACCCCCCTAGCTCTAGTGCGCATAAAGTTAGCCCAATCATTCTATCTCAACCATTTGCTCAACAATTTGGTTGTTGGACCTTTTGATTATTTCGTAGGGGGGGTGCTCTATACCACGAATGCTTCCATCATCCCAAAATGTTGTCCTCTCTAGATCCATAGAATCCAACAGTTACTTCTAACCCCTATTCTTTTATATATAAAAGAAATTCAAAATTATTTTACAAATAATTGCTAATAGGATGTGATAAAATTGACTATAGGATTATTCCTGTTGCACTTCATTTGTCATGGAATTTTTGTCTGAATTCAATATTTCCATGCTCTTTTTGTTGTTGAATTGTTTCATCCTCCTTATCCTCTTTTGATCCAATATAGAATTTGGCCATTCAGCGGGTTGTGGAGTAGATTTGAACCAAGCCTTCAATCGTTTGTCTTAGGGATACACATTCAGCCTATAATTCCTCAATTTGTTGTTTTTGGTGGTGGAGGATTTCCATAAAAAAAAGTGACTTCGATATCCTTATTATCTTCCTGGGACTTCATTCTATCTGAGAATGATGAAATTGAGGCTTTGTTACCAGCAATGAAAGCCTCATGCCTTCTTAGAGTTCTCTAAATGGCACCAACCAACATGCCCATGATCCATTAAGGATGCCCAACATAACCCCATGGACAACCCAATTTTACCACTAGCCTCACTCAGTCCAGAATTTTTGAAATCCTTATCCAACATCCCAACAAGGCCAATAATAGACGGTTGACAGAGGATGGTTTCACCAATGTTGTGCCGAAATGAATTAATGATTTGAACTGATTCGGAGCTCGCATTAGACACAAAAGCCACAACCACGACAAGACTCACATGAACCACAACAACCACCAATTCGATGAGAACCACAAAATCCATTGAAGCCACTAGACTTAATTAGATGGTAGAACCAATGCTGAGACAAAATGAAGACAACCCCATGAGTTGGAATTGAGAAAATTAAGGGGGCATAGAGGTCATGGAAGCGGGAGGACATAAACCACAAAAGCCACTAAAGCCCTTCAATCCAATGAAACCAAGTTGAATTGGAGTAGACAACCAATCTGAGCCCAATTCAATTCTACCAGTGCCACTCAAACTAGAGATAAAAATTTGAAGAGCCAACCAAATTTTGGAGCCAAGATCCCACAGGGACAATTTAGAGGGAAAAATAATCAACATTGAACCTTGATTGAAACCCTAGTGTAGCGGGATCACAAGCCACAGACACACAATTATCATAATTCCTCACTCTTCAAGACCATTATCTGAATTACAACTCATTGAATTTAATTCCTTAATTATCTGAATGCCACTTAAATTTTTTGGGGTTTTCTTAAATTTGTGGATATTGATTTCAATTAATTTTAAAGAAATATAATTTGTGCATATTTTCAATGGTCACTAATCTCAATAAAATCCTTAGTAGTTATTCCCTCATTCACATTTTAGTAATTGGAGCATAATCTCATTTTATTTTAATAACTATAATTTCTTTCAAATTTGAGTATTATTTGGTAATATCAATGATAAATGCTTCATACATTTTGGGTTATTGACTAATTTATATTGATAATTTTTGGAGAATAGTATTTGAAAAATGTGTTTTTAGTATTATTTAAAAATAATTGAGATTATTATGAGTTGATTCAATGGTCGAAATATATTTTTTCATATCATATTATCAAAGTTGCTACTAATTAATTATGTTTAAATTCACATAATAAAAAAATATGTTTAAATTCACATAATAAAAAATTATGTTTTAATCCATTATATTTTGTTACAACTTTCCTTTCCGCCATTAAAAACAATTAACCATAAAATAACATGTAATTGCATTCATTAAACCATAGACTCCAATGATTTTTTGCAATACTTTAGATTTTATTATTTCATAAGCCACCTATCTTATTTATAAGTTGGTTTAAAAAAAACCTTGTAACACAACACGAACTTTTGTTTAATATATGATGTGTGCTCACTTGGCGATAATTTACCAAATACCAACTATTTAACCCAAAATCTCTGTCAACTTAAAGGCTCTTTAGTTGTTCTGTCTATACACCCCCCCTAGCTCTAGTGCGCAACAAGTTAGCCCATTCATTCTATCTCAACCATTTGCTCAACAATTTGGTTGTTGGCCCTTGATTATTTCGTCAAAAATGGTGTCCTCTCCATATACATAGAATCCAACAGTTACTTCTAACCCCTATTCTTTTATATATAAAAGAAATTCAAAATTATTTTACAAATAATTGCTAATAGGATGTGATAAAATTGACTATAGGATTATTCCTGCTGGACTTCATTTGTGAGGGAGTTTTGGTCTGAATTCAATATTTTCGTGCTCTTTTTGTTGTTGAACTGTTTCATCCTCCTTATCCTCTTTTGATACAATATACAATTTGGCCATTGAGTGGGTTGTGGAGTTGATTTGAACCAAACCTTCAATCGTTTGTCTTAGGGCTACACATTCAGCCTATAATTCCTCAATTTGTTGTTTTTGGTGGTGGAGGATTTCCATAAAAAAAAGTGACTTCAATATCCTTATTATCTTCATGGGACTGCATTCTATCTGAGAATGATGAAATTGAGGCTTTGTTACCACAATGAAAACCTCATGCCTTCTTAGAGTTCTCTAAATGACACCAACCAACATGCCCATGATCCATTAAGGATTCCCAACATAACCACAAGGACAACCCAATTTTACCACTAGCTTCATTGATGCAAGAGCATCGTCAACGAGCACGCGTGGCAGGACTGCTCAACGCCTTGGAATCATTTCAGAATCTTAAACGTTGGAGTTTACTGCGAATCTTTTGGAGCTGATTGAAAAACGAAATAAGATCAAATGCTTGGAAGTTGAATGATCTGGGAGTTTTCACTCCTAGTCTTGAATTTGTTTTCGAGTAGACGAGTAGTCTAGGGGATCCCTAAGAACCCTATGAGATAAATAGAGGTTTTGTACACCGAAATGAGGCCGTTGCGATTTAGTAGGAAATTTCTGAATTTTTAGTTGTTGTTTTGATCATAACTGTAGCCATTTACTTTTGAATGGATATGACAAAGGAAAATTGATCCAATGCATGCTGTTGTTATTGTTTGCAATTCCTTGTTATTGTTGTTTTCATGAATGAATGAATTTTGTTACGAATATATGAAATTGTGAGATGTTTGCATAAGTTTCAATTGTATCTCTTCGATTGAGTCTGTGCAAGGTGTGCACACAGTCCGCAAGGAGTGCCTTGACATAATTTGTTTCGATTCTGAAGCTCATAAGAGATAGCGTGAAACTTTCCCTTTGTAAGGAGTGCAAAGTGACTGTTGCAAGGCGTGCACAGTCACCCGCAAGAACCCAAACCTTGCGTAAGAATCTGTTGTAAGGAGTGCACAGATCCGAAATTCTACCAAGTGTCGAAGTGGCTCTTTAAGAAGTCAAAGGAGCAGAAGGCGAGAAAGCTCGGGAGAGATAGCGAGAAAGATCTTCAAAGAAAGTAAGAATTTTGAAGGTTTCCTGAATCACCGGCTAAGATCCGTCCAAGAGGGAGCGAAGTGTGTTCCAAATCGTTAGATCTGGGCAAGATGCGTGAGCTTTAAGTTTCTTGAAGCATAGAGTAGAGCGGACTGCCAAAGTTCCAAAGTCCCGAAGTGACTAGGAACCATCCATCGTCAATAAGGACAGGTGGCGCGAGATCCACAACTTCGGAAGATTTCTGACGAGGAGGAAGTGAAATCGCCAAAGTAAATCCCGATTGTTGGTCGTCAGGGGAAGTATGTGTCAGCAGATCTGAGACTTCGAAAAATCTCAATTCAAGGATTTCGATTGAGAATTGCCACTCCTGAAACCCGAAATCTGAAGTGAATCTTGACCGTCAGATTTAGAGTGACGCATGGCGATAGATCGTGAGTTTCGAGAGGAAGCGAAGGTGGGGTGTTGAGACTCCCGCAGTCCGAATAGCCGAAGTAGCTAGGGACCGTCGATCTGTAGGAGGACACGCATCAACCGATCGTGTGTTCCTGATAAAACGCTCTGGCAAAAAAAAAAGCGAGCGAGGAGAAGTTTGAGAATTGATATTTCCAAACCCCGAAAATCTGAAGTGAATCTTAGCCCTCTGATTCAAAGGACACGTGGCATAAATCTGCATACTTTGAGGCGAAGAAAAGTTTGAGAATTGAGATCTCTGAAGTCTGAAACACTGAAACGATGAGAGTCATCGATTTGAAGGTGGACACATAGCGCCAGATCTAGAACTTCAGAGGAAAGCGAAGGGTGGAATTTCTGAAGACCCGAAGGAGAACTCGATCGTTGATTGAGGAGGTCGAAGGACCGTTGATCTGGAAAAGAAAAAAGGACCAAATTCTCAAAGAAGAGACAGAGTCGTTGATTGAAAGGGAGAGGTGTCAGCAGATCTTCCACTCTGGAAGATTGCCCTATGAAGGAAAACAAAGATTGATAATTGAAACTCCCAAAACTTGAAAGGCGAAATCAACCGTAGCTGTTGATTTGGAAGGGAGCTACGTGTCGATAGATTGTGGAGGTCTGAGGAGGTGCGTGATAGGAAGAAAAGGAGATAGATTTGAACCGTTGATCAGGAGGCTCCACCTAAGATTGTGAGATCGACGGTCATGCTTGATTCCGGGGCCAAAAAGTGCCCGGACGTTAAAATTTCGAGGGCGGGCCGCAATTGAAACCACGGTATCGGTGAAGGGGTACATGGCAGCTGGAGCTAAATTGCGGGGAGAAAAACGGTTCATCCCAAACCACTCTTGGGCGCGCCCTCAATCATGCGTTTACGGAAGGACATAGCCCAAGGTCACATGCGGGAAGGGGCTAACAGGAGAAGAGTTTGTGCCTGAAACCTGTGAGTTCAGTAGCGTGAAGAAAGAGGTCGTGGGTGCCATAGAACCTGCACCAGAGGACAAAAAGGGCATGTGTTAATTCATAAGTGAGACCATTAAGGTCTCAAAGATCCAATTTGGCTCGAAATTGAAGATCCTTGACTGGGAGGTCGCACAGCCCTTAGGGGAGAAGGGGGTATGCATCAAGTGGTATCAGAGCTGAATTTTTGCTTGCAGACATCAGGCAAAGGAAAGGAGACAAAGGAGCTTGAAGGTGCACTCTGTGTGTGAGAGACAGTCAACACAATGCCACTGAGGAGACGAGTGGAGCCACCTTTAGCCAATTGTGTTGTAGAAAGATAAATGCGAGAGCTTCGTGCAAGATTAGAGGCGATGGAGGCAGCACAAAGGAGGGCACCTGATGTTGGAGACATCAACGATGCAGAGAGTGAAGAAGTAGAAGTCAAAGAATATGCAGGGGGAAATGTTGTCGAAGAACACTTGTTGAGAGCAGTTGTTAGATTGGGAGCTAGAGCCAAGATAGAGGTCCCAATGTATGAAGGCAATTTGGATGTTGATGAACTATTGGATTGGATAAGATCAATGGACAAATACTTCGACTATGAAGATGTCGATGAGGAGAAAAGGGTGAGACATGTTGTCACCAAGCTAAAAGGACATGCAACACTGTGGTGGGATGAACTGCAGGCTGAGAGGAGAAGCAAGGGAAAAAAAAAGATGAAGAATTGGGATAGAATGGTAGCCAAGTTGAAGGCTAAATTCATGCCCAAAGATTATCAGATCAATCTGTTCAGGAAACTGCAGAACTTGAGACAGAAGGGTATGATAGTTAAACAGTACACAGAGGAGTTCTACAAGTTGAACATCAAAACTGGACAAAGAGAAAAAGATGAAGAAAAAGTTGCCAAGGATATAAATGGCCTGAGGTATGAAATCCAGGATGAGATCAACATGATGTCAGTGAGGACAGTGGAGGATGCTTATCAATTTGCACTGACGGCAGAGGAGAAGTTGGCCAGAAAACAAAACCAACAAGGCAAAGGTAGGAGCCTGGCCCCCAACAAAGGCAAGGGATTTTCCCATGACAAGGCACATAAATCCAAAGACGAGACTGAGAAACCGCACAGTCACTCAGAAAGATGAGGAAGTTCCCGAGGAAGACGGGGTGGTGGAAGAAGTTCTTCTAAAGGAAGAGGAAGAAGCATAGGAGGAGAAGTAAGGTGCTATGCCTGTGGAAAGACAGGGCACATGTCTTGGGAATGTCTCGAGAAAAAGAAAGGAGGAGGAGGTGAAGCTCACATTTCGGAAGCGCAGAGAAGGAATGTTGAAGCAGAAGGAGCAGAGGATGGAACATCCCTGATGTTGAGAAAGGTTCTCTTAAAACCAAAGGCAGAAGTTGAAAATCCAGTGCAGAGAAACGGTCTATTCAGGACATCTTGCAAGACTAAAGACAAAGTATGCAAGGTGATAATTGACAGTGGGATCACTGATAACTTAGTATCCACATAGATGGTGGTGAAATTGGAGTTGGAGACAACTGCACATTCGAAGCCATACAAAGTATAATGGTTGCAGAAAGGACACCAGGTAATGGTTACTAAACAATGCCTTGTTGAATTTAAGATAGGAGAATATAGAGATGAAATTCTATAGGATGTAATTCCCATGAATGTATGCCATATCTTGTTGGGAAGACCATGACAGTTTGACAGGAATGTCATTAATGATGGGAGGAAGAATACATACACCTTGGAAAAGAATGGTAGGACACACATGTTGCTTCCAATAGAAGAGAAGAAAGTGAAAGAGGAAGCCAGCACAATAATACTTCTCATGAGCGGGAAGGAACTCATGAAAAAAGTCAAGAAAGAACAGGAGATGCAGTTTGTTGTGGTGAGGAAACCTAGGGTTATCCTTACAAGTACTTCGATGGATGAGTTACCTAAAGAAGTTCAGGAATTGTTGGATAATTTTGCTGACATAGTGGTTGATGAGATTCCTAACTCATTGCCACCCATCAAAAGTATCAACCATCATATTGATTTGATACCAGGAGCAAGTCTACCAAACAAAGAAGCATACAGACCGACACCTCGAGAGAATGAGGAGGTAAAGAACCAAGTCCAAGAATTGTTAGATAAGGGTTTCATCAGAGAGTGATTAAGTCCATGCGCAGTGCCAACTCTATTGAGTTCAAAGAAGGATGGAGGATGGAGAATGTGTACGGATTCAAGAGCCATTAACAAGATCACCATCAGGTATAGATTCCCTTTGCCAAGAATGGATGATTTAATGGACTGTTTAACTGGAGCAAATTTATTTTCTAAGATAGATTTGAAAAGTGGATGTCACCATATAAGAATGAGAGAAAGTGATGAGTGGAAGACATCCTTTAAGACAAATGAAGGTTTGTATGAGTGGCTTGTTATGCCATTTGTCTTAACAAATGCCTCGAGTACTTTTATGAGGGTGATGAATGAAATACTGAAAGATTTCATTGGCAAGTTCGTGGTTGTATATTTGGATGATATATTGGTCTTTAGCAGGACTAAAGAGGAGCATTTGAGACACCTAACACTAGTGGTGAGGAAACTACAGCAGGGGAAGTTGTTGATAAACCTAAAGAAGTCCTCTTTTATGAAGACAGAGCTCATTTACTTGGGTTTTGTGATCTCTTCAAATGATCTGAAGATGGATTCAGAGAAGGTGAAAGCAATCAAAGAATGGCCATCACCAAGGAGTATGTTTGAGGTAAGAAGCTTCCATGGATTAACAAGTTTCTATAGGAAGTTCATCAGAGATTTCAGTGGGATTTGTGCACCAATGATGGATACAGTAAAGAAGAGGCACAAGTCTTTTAAATGGACAGAGGAGGTCGAGAGGAGCTTCAATATACTGAAGGAGAAAATAACAGAACGACCAATTTTGGTCTTACCAAATTTTGTAAAGACATTTCAAGTGAGATGTGTTGCAAGTGGAGTTGCAATTGGAGTAGTTTTGTGCCAGGATAATAGGCATGTTTCCTATTTCAGTGAGAAGCTGAATGAGACTAAGAGAAAATACTCCACATATGATAAGGAGTTTTATGCCATAATTCAAGCCCTGAAGAAATGGAGGCACTACCTTGTTCCACAGGAATTTGTCTTGTATAGTGACAACCAAGATTTACAATTCATAACCAGACAGGAAAAATTGAATCGAGGCATGCAAAGTGGATTGAGTTTATGCAGAATTTTACTTTTGTCATAAAACATATTGTTGGGAATGCTAACAAAGTTGTTGATGCATTAAGCAAGAGATGTTTGATTCTGCAAGATTTTTAGGTGAAGACCTTGGGGTTTGAACACCTGAAGGATATGTATTGTGATGATCCAGATTTCAAGGAAGCATACCAAGCATGTGCACATCCTGTGCTGAGAGATAGGAGCCATTGGATAGAGTATATGATTCAAGAGGGATTGTTGTTCAAGGGCAATCAGTTGTGCATACCAAAATGCTCAATGAGGGATAACCTTTTGAAGAAAAAGCATAGTGGAGGATTGGTTGGACATTTCGGCCATGATAAAACATTTGCACAGTTGAGCAGTTCATGCTATTGGCCAGGTATGAGAACATAAGTGATAAAATTTGTGAATAGATGTATAATCTTCCAACATGCAAAGGGTAAAAGACAGAACATTGGATCGTATCAACCCTTGCCAATACCAGAGAGGCCTTGGGATGCAATAAGCATGGATTTTGTGTTGGGACTGCCAAGAACACAAAGAGGATCTGATTCCATATTTGTGGTGGTGGATAGATTTTCAAAGATGGCACACTTTATCCCATGCCAGAAGACTAGTGATGCAACACATGTTGCAAATTTGTTTTTTCAAGGAAGTTGCGATACTTCATGGACTACCCAGGAGCATTGTCTCAGATAGAGACACTAAATTTGTTTGTCATTTCTGGAGAACACCGTGGAAGAAGTTGGGGACAGATTTGTCCTTCAGCTCAGCTTATCACCCTTAGAAAGATGGACAGACTGAGGTCGTAAACAGAAGTTTGGGAAACTTATTAAGGAGTCTGGTCACTGAGCATCATCATTAGTGGGATCAGATTTTGCCACAAGCAGAATTTACATACAATGACTCACCAAACAGGAGCACTAGAAAGAGCCCATTCCAAATATTGTATGGAATGCAACCAAGGGGAGTATCTAAGTTGAGAGAGTTGGAACATAGTGTGATCAGAAGCGTTGGAGCAGAAGATTTTGCTGCAGAAATGCAGAAGATCCATAGCCAGATCAAAGGACAGTTGCAAAGTTAGCCAAGAGCACAAGCGCAGATTTGATCAACATTGAAGTAGGAGATCAAGTTCTGGCACATCTCAAGAAAGAAAGGTTCCCTAGGGGAACATATAACAAGTTAAAGATGAAGAAGATAGGGCCATGTAAGATCTTAAGGAAGTTTGATGCAAACGCCTATGAGATTGAGTTGCTAGATGACGTGATCATATCACCCATATTTAACGTTTCAAACCTGTACCCTTACAAGGAAGATGACACAGAGGGATCGGGAGATCAAGAGAAGATTCAGTGGGAGAAACAAATGCCTATAGCAGAAAAACCACAGATGGAGAAGATCGTTGATAAGAGGATTAGCAAAAAGACGAGGAGGAAGACCTATTTTAAATATTTGGTCAAGTGGAAGGGACACCCAATAGAAGATCCCAGTTGGGAAAATGAAGTTGATATCCAGAAGCATGGTAAGTTGGTGCAGGAGCTCATGGATAGGAGTCCATGAATTTTTGTCCAGGGGAGTATGATGCAGGAGTATTGTCAGCAAGCACGCGTGGCAGGACAACTCAACGCCTTGGAATCATTTCAGTGCTGGCATTTGCTGTGAATATTTTGGACATGAATGAAAAACGAAAGAAGATCAAATGCTTGGAAGTTGAATGATCACGAGTGATCTGGGAGTTTTCACTCCTAGTCTTGAATGTAACTGAATTAAGGTAGCAGTTGGGTTTTGTTTTTGAGTAGATGAGTAGTCGGGGGAACCCTCAGAACCCTCTGAGATAAATAGAGGTTTTGTACACCCAAATGAGGCTGCTGCGAGTTAGTAGGAAATTTCTGAATTTTTAGTTGTTGTTTTGATCATAACTGTATCCATTTACTTTTGAATGGATATGATAGAGGAAAATTGATCCAATGCATGGTGTTGTTATTGTTTGCAATTCCCTCGTATAGTTGTTTTCATGAATGAATGAATTTCGTTACGAATAGATGAAATTGTGAGATGTTTGCATAAGTTTCAATTGTATCTCTTCGATTGAGTTTGTGCAAGGTGTGTGCACACAGTCCGCAAGGAGTGTGTTGATAGAATATGTTTCGATTCCGAAGCTCATAAGAGATAGCGCAAAACTTTCCCTTTGCAAGGAGTGCAAAGTGACTGTTGCAAGGCGTGCACAGTCGCCTGCAAGAACCCAAACCTTGCGTAAGAATTTGTTGCAAGGAGTCCACAGATCCGAAATTCGACTAACTGTCGAAGTGGCTCTTTAAGAAGTCAAAGGAGCAGAAGGTGAGAAAGCTCTGGAGAGATGGCGGGAAAGATCTTCAAAGAAAGTAAGAATTTTGAAGGTTTCCCGAATCACCGTCTAAGATCATTCCAGGACGAAGCACAGTGCGTTCTAGATCGTTGGATCTGGGCAAGATGCGTGAGCTTTAAGTTTCTTGAAGCGTAGAGTAGAGCAGACCGCCAAAGTTCCGAAGTCCCAAAGTGACTAAGAACCGTCCATCGTCAAGAGGGACAGGTGGCACGCGATCCACAACTTGAGAAGATTGTGGACGAGGAGGAAGTGAAATCACTGAAGTAAATCCCGACCGTTGGTCATCAGGGGGAGCACGAGTTAGAAGATCTAAGACTTCAAAAAATCTGACTTCAAGGATTTCGGTTGAGAATTGAAACTCCCGAAACCCGAAATCCGAAGTGAATCCTGACCGTCGGATTCAGAGCGATGCGTGACAACAGATCGTGAGTTTCAGGAGGAAGAGAAGGTGGGGTGTTGAGACTCCCACAGTCCAAATAACCGAAGTAGTTGGGGACCATCGATCTGTAGGAGGACACACCTCAACTGATTGTGTGTTCTGGATAAAACGCTCTGAGAAAAAAAACAAGCAAGCAAGGATAAGTTTGAGAATTGAGATTTTTGAACCCCGGAAATCCGAAGTGAATCTCAGCCCTCTGATTCAAAGGATACGCGGCAGAAATCTGCATAATTCGAGGCGAAGAAAAGTTTGAGAATTGAGATCTTTGAAGTTCGAAATCCCGAAATGACGAGAGTCGTTGATTTGAAGGCGGACACGCAACGCTAGATCTAGAACTTCAGAGGAAAGTGAAGGGTGAAAGTTTCGAAGACCCGAAGGAGAACTCGATTGTTGATCGAGAAGGAGGTCGAAGGACCGTTGATATGGAAAAAAAAGGACCAAATCCTTGAAGAAGAGGCAGAGTCGTTGATTGAAAGGGACAGGTGTCAACAGATCTTCCACTCTGGAAGATTTCCCTGTGAAGGAAAACAAATATTGAGAATTGAAACTCCCGAAGCCCGAAAGGTGAAATCAAACGTAGCCGCTAATTTGGAAGGGAGCTACGTGTTGACAGATTGTGGAGGTCTGAGGAGGCACGTGAAAGGAAGAAAAGGAGATAGATTTGAATCATTGATCGGGAGGCTCCACCTAAGATCGTGAGATCAATGGTCACGCTTGATTGCGGGGCCATAAAGTGCCTAGACATTAAAATTTCGAGGGTGGGCCGCAATTGAAACCACGGTATCGGTGAAGGGGTACGTGGCAGCTGGAGGTAGATTGCGTGGAGAAAAGTGGTCGATCCCAAACCACACTTGGACGCGCCCGCAATCGTGTGTTTACGCAAGGACATAGCCCGAGGTCACATGCAGGAAGGGGCTAACGAGAGAGGAGCTTTTGCCTGAAACCTGTGAGTTCAGCAACGTGAAGAAAGAGGTCGCGGGTGCAATAGAACCTGCACCAGAGGACAAAAAGGGCATGTGTTAATTCATAAGTGAGACCATTAAGGTCTCAGAGAACCAATTCGGCTTGGAATTGAGGATCCTTGATCGGGAGGTCGTGCAACCCTTCGGGGAGAAGGGGGTCTGCATCACTCACTCAGTCGAGAATTTTTGAAATGCTTATCCAACATCCCAACAAGGCCGATAATAGATGGTTCACAGAGGATGGTTTCACCAATGTTGTGCTGAAATGAATTAATGATTTGCACTGATTGGGAGCCCGCATTAGACACAAAAGCCACAACCACGAAAAAACTCACATGAACCACAACAACCACCAACTCGATGAGAACCACAAAATCCATTGAAGCCACTAGAGTTAATTAGATGGTAGCACCAATGTTGAGATAAAATGAAGACAACCCCATGACTTGGAATTGAGCAAACTAAGGGGGCATAGAGGTCATGGAAGCGTGAGGACAGAGACCACAAAAGCCACTAAAGCCCTTCAATCCAGTGAAACCAAGTTGAATTGGAGTATATAACCAATCTAAACCCAATTCAATTCTACTAGTGCCACTCAAACTAGAGATAAAAAATTTGAAGAGCCAACCAAATCGTGGAGCCGAGATCCCACAGGGACAATTTAGAGGGGAAAATAATCAACATTGAACCTTGATTGACACCCCAGAGTAGTGGGATCACAAGCCACAAACCCACAATTAGCAATAATTCCTCACTCTTCAAGACCATTATCCCACTTGCAACGAAGTAAATTTCAATATGATTTTACTAATATATTTAATATTTTGGTTTTTACACTCACAATTACAACTCATTGAATTTAATTCCTTAATTATCTGAATGCCACTTAAAAAAAAATATGGGTTTTCTTAAATTTGTGGATATTAATTTCAATTAATTTTAAAGAAATGCAATTTGTGCATATTTTCAATGGTCACTAGTCTCAATAAATTCCTTATTAGTTATTCCCTCATTCACATTTTAGTAATTGGAGCATAATCTCATTTTATTTTAAAAACTATAATCTCTTTCAAAATTGAGTATTATTTGGTAATATCAATTATAAATGCTTCCTACATTTTGGGTTATTAACTAATTTCTACTGATAATTTGGATAATTTCAAGGACATAAAGATTTTTTGAGAATAGTATTTGAAAAATGTGTTTTTAGTATTATTTAAAAATAATTGAGATTATTATGAGTTGATTCAATGGTCCAAATATATTTTTTCATATCCTATTATCAAAGTTGCTACTAATTAATTATGTTTAAATTCA
>JASDQU010819614.1:15147-39489 GCA_032191745.1 Picea mariana | reverse complement strand
TCTTACTAAAGACTAGTATATTGAATCCAGATATACAATCACAAAATTACCAATAAAATATTTCAATACCTCATTCATCAAGCCAAATGAAATAACAAGCCATTCATACAACCCCTCATTTTTCTTGAAGGTTGTTTTCCATTCATCACCTTCTCTCATCCTTATCTAGTGATATCCACTCTTCAGATCTATCTTTGAAAAATAGCTTGCTCTGCACAAACAATCCATTAAGTCATCCATCCTTGGTAATGGAAATATGTACCCAATGCTGATCTTTTTTATGGCCCTTGAGTCTGTACACATTCTCCATCCTCCATCTTTATTCGGACCCAACATAGTTGGTATTGTGCATTGACTCAAGCTTTCTCTGACCAATCCCTTGTCCATAAAATGTCAATTTGTACACTGCTTTGTTTCGAAAACTTGCTCCTGGTATTAGATCAATGTGATGGTTGATACTTTTGATAGGTGGAAATGAGCTTGGCAACTCATCCACTACTATGTCAACAAAATTCTCTAACAACTTCTGAACTTCCCCAGGCAAATCCTCCATAGAAGTACTTGTAAGGATAACTCTTGGTTTCCTCACTACAACAAACTGCATCTCATGTTCTTTCTTTACTTCACTCAGAATTTCCTTCTCACTCATGAGAAGTATACTTGTGTTGGCTTCTTCCTTCACTTTATTCTCCTCTATTGGTAGTAACATGTGTGTCCTACCATTTTTATCCAAAGTATAAGCATTTTTCCTCCCATCATGAATGAAATTCTTGTCATACTGCCATGGTCTCCCCCAAAAAACATGACATACATCCATGTGAATCACATCACAGAAATTATCATTTCTATATCCTCCTATTTTAAATTCAACTAGGCATTGTTTAGCTATCGTTACCTGGTGACCTTTCTGCAACCATGAGACTTTATATGGACTTGGATGTGCAGTTGTATCCAACTCCAATTTCTCCACCATCTCCATGGATACTAAGTTATCAATGCTTCCACTGTCAATTATCGCCTTGCATACTCTATATTTAATCTTGCAAGATGTTTTGAACAAACTATTCCTCTGCACTGGTTTTTCAACTTTTGGCTATGGCTTCAAGAGAACCTTCTTCTTCATCATATATTTTCCATCTTCTACCTCAACATTCCACTTCTGCACCTCCAAAATGTGAGTTTCACCTTCTTCTTTCTTTCTCTCGGGGTATTCCAAAGACATGTGTCATGTATTTCCATAGGCATAACACCTCACTTCGCCTCCTCTGCCTATTCCTCTTCCTCAAGGAAAAGAGTTTCTTCCACCACTTTGTCTCCCTCAGGAACTTCCACCTTTCTCAGAGTGACTATGTGGTCTTTCATTCTCAACCTTGGGCTTTTGTTCCTTGTCGTGGGAAATTCCTTTACCCATGTTTAGGTTTCTTCCTCTTCCTTGTTGACTCTACTTTCGGGCCAACTTTTCCTCTTCTTTGAGAGAAATATGATAAGCATTCTCCACTGTCCTTACTTTCATCATGTTGATTTTGTCCTAGATTTCATATCACAGGCCATTGATATACCTGAAAACTCTTTCCTAATCTCTCTCTATCTCTACATCCCTGATGTTCAGTCTATAGAACTCCTTTGTGTACTCTTTGACTGTCATTCCTTTCTATCTCACGTTCTGCAATCTCTTGAACAGATTTATCTGATAGTCCTGGGGTATGAATTTAGCTTTTAACTTGGCTACCATTCTATCCTAACTCTTAATATTTTTCTTACCTTTGAATCTTTTGTCAGCTTGCAGTTCATCCCACCATAGTTTTGCATGTCCTTTCAATCAGGTGACAACATGTTTCACCTTCTTCTCCTCATTGACATCTTCGTAGTCGAAGTACTTTTCCATTGCTCATATCCAATCAAGCAATTATTCAACATCCAAATTACCTTCATACATTGGGATTTCTATCTTCGCTCTAGCTCCCAATTTGAAAACCTCTTTCAGCAAGCGTTCTTCCGCAACATCCTTTGCTAAAAGTTCTTCAACTTCCACTTCTTCTCTTTCTGCATCACTAACATCTCCAACATCTGGTTCTCACCTTTTCAATATCTCCATAGCATCTAATCTTGCTCGGATTTCTTGTATCTCCCTTTCCATAGATCAATTTGATACATGTGGCTCCACACATCTTCTAGGCGATATTGTGTTGATTTATCTGATACCACTTGATGATACCATGCTACTTTCCTCTTTTCTTCCTACATAAACCAATTATGTGGCTTTGATACCACTTGACGCAGCCTCCCTTCCCTATCTAGGGGTTGCATGACCTCCTAGTCAAGGATCTTCAAAACACTTAAGATGAATCATATTCTCGGGCCTTTAGCAGACCCTGAAACAACTTACATAGTCCCCCCTTTTTTGTTACCTTGCAGACTTGAATTACCCACACAACCATTTTCGGGAACCTCTGGTAAATTTAATTGGTGGGCATTAGATCCATTGGCTAGGATATTTTTCTCATATGACCATGAGATAAAACCTTGGTCCAGTCCTCTTCGCAACTTCGGCTTCAAAATATTTATGGCCTCCACCCTTGTTTCCTTCCAAAATGTGTTTCTTCCGAAACACATGGATCTCTATCACGTGTCCTCCTAGATCTAACACTCCAACTTTAATTCAGCCTTCACAAATTCTCAAAGTTTACACTTGCTCCACACAACTTATTTGAACCTCTATATCTCAAACTCTCCAATCCACTGCCACATGTCCTCCTCATAGCCAATGGCTAGGATCACTTTGGGACTTCGCGACTTCAGAGATCCTGTTGATGGGCTAAAATGACCTCTCGTCAACTGGAGGAGTGAATCCGGTCCGAGGTTGTCTAATTAACCCAATCCGTTTGGATTAATTCACTCCGACGGGTTTAGCGGCTCTGTTGGATGATCTAAGTCCTAAAGAAAGCGAAAAAATAACTAAAAGAAATACAATAACTTAATAAATAACAATTACTAAAACTATATGTACATCTAATATATGTATGCACTTTAACTAACTAATACTTATAAAATAATTCTAGTTATCATATGTACAATATATACAAATAATTCTATTTATAATATATATATATATATATATAATATATACAAACAATGAATTTTAATCTAAATCCATGAGAATCGAATATAAATTGATTTTTTAAACAACAGTAAAGCTATTATCTAATCTTTTTTATTTGTTTTCTTAGATGTTTCTATTTAAGAAATCGGATATCAAATTGTCTAATTAAACAAAAGAAATAACAGATGGTAGAAAGTGTTTTAACTACAGAGAACTTCTATATTTATTCTACTAATGAAATCAAATAACAGCCTGACCTGTTATCGCATCCAATATCTGTTCAATGTGTAGCATCCAGTCACCTTATCTGATGAGGTAAACCTGCAATAGATCTTGAAATTGCTCCTAATAAATGTGAAGTAGTAATGATGGAGTTTGAATCATAATAACAGAACACATAATAGATGCAGTCACAATAATCTTATAATTTTACAAGCAGCCACAATAAGATAATTCTTCCTGTGAGAACTTGCATATAAATGTTTCATCGAAATTAGAGATAAATCTGCTAATTCAAATCGAACG
The DNA here is from genome assembly GCA_032191745.1 of Picea mariana. Taxonomy (NCBI): domain Eukaryota; kingdom Viridiplantae; phylum Streptophyta; class Pinopsida; order Pinales; family Pinaceae; genus Picea; species Picea mariana. Next base: position 35,864 of record JASDQU010819614.1, on the reverse strand, counting down.
AATGATTACTATGTGTTATATCTGGGACATAAAAATATGGACAATATATAATCTTTAATCATATCAACTGATAATAAACCACGATGACAAAAGAAATCATAATCTATTAACAAATTGAAATAAGCATGACTTGAATAAAAACATTATACAGAAAAGCTAAAGTTGTGACGTGTATTATATTCCATTCAAGTCTGTAGTGAAACATCCATAGTCTTTCCCTAGGCTGAGATGATCAATGTTTACAAAATAATAGGTTTATATAGGTTTCAGGAAACACAACTGTTTCCTGTTGATAAGATCAAGTTTGTTTCAAAAATATGGGGGATGCAACTACCCTGATTTTACTGATTATCAAAAACTACCAACAGCCTAATCTATTTAATTAAAACACAAAGTTGATATGGCTAGGAGATCTCAAAAGTGCCCCATATCTTCTTGGAAATCATGGGATCCTCAATCATCCTGAAAACAAATGAAAATGAGAAGGCTTCAGATATGTTTTCAATTGTCAAATCAAACAATTTGAATTTTTCTAATTGGCTACAGAATCTTACAATTTTGTAGCTAGTTGTAATAGAAAATACAATCATATTTTATTCAAAAAACAAAACAAACTAATCTTTATAAGAAAAATAATCTATTCAATCAAATTGCATATCCTAACTTAAGAGTGACAAATTCATGCTAAAATTAAAAAGCATCATACCTCAAATCATGGAATCAAAACTTATCAAGAAATTTTGGAGTTTACGATAGTTGTTGCTGCCTCTACATTCTTGAAAATGACATGTCCTGTAGTTTTCAATCGTTTCTCCTTCCCTTGGATAATAGACTCGAGTCTGTTGTTTTCATTTGTCAACCTATCGGCTTGGTCTCTTAAAGACTTGAGTCAGGACTGTAGCAATGGAACATCAGTATAGTACCTGTCGATCCACGATCGACACTCATCACACTGTGACTGTAAGGATTGTGCATTAGCGCTGACAACATTAAGGATCATAGAATCCTCCATGTGAATGGTAGACTTATCACAGAGTTGGATGCTAGGAAATTCAGGATTATCCCTTAGAAAAGGAGGTAGATTGTTTACATAGTCATAGGGTCGGTCAGGGTAGAGATCGTATGAGAGGGTTCTCTTCAACCAAGAATTTCTCAATTTCTGAATCTGAGTCTTCACTCACTTCAATCATGTTGATTGTTTCTGCACGGGGTTTCAATTTATTTCGATCACATCGAGAAATTAAACGACCAACCCTTTTGTTCTTGAAATTAGCATCAACACTGCCCTTTAGCTTCTTTCCCGTAGGTTTTTTAACATTTTTAGTGCTATCCTTTGGATGCGAACCTGATTGATTTTCCTGTTGAGTGACATTAGGGTAGTTCAAGGGTTCATTACTAGGGGAAAGATCATAGGCCTGGAGCTGTGGAGAAGAGGTTGTAGGGTTCACAAGGGTTTCAACAATGACCGGTTTATCTACCTGTCCCAACTCACTGTGGCCAAAGCCATTTTGTGAAATGAATGCATCCCAACAATCATTTTGTAATTGCAAATGGTGCATGAGGATAAATTTAATTAAACCATAATGGAATAAACTCGAATCAGACCTCTGTTTCCTAAACCGTTTACCCATTTTGTATAGACTTCTGAGCAGGTAGTAAGGCATATTTAATGGAAATCCAATAAAAATCATAAGGAAGCGTAGATGATATAGGAAAACCAGTCCAAATCGACCCTCACAAGTGACAAATTTCTTCACTACAGCAAGTAAATCATGCCATCTAGGTTTCAAGAATGAAATTGGCATACCTTGATCACAGCTAGCTATTTTACGTGAGGTAAATAGTAACGTCCAAGGGACCTCCTCGAATTTCACATTCTTGAACCATTTCTGACTAGCTGCTGGCAATCCCGTGGCTTGGCTTAAGAACTCTTCTGTCACTTCTAACTGAACATCACCAATCTTTTCCCTATAGCCATCAAAGGTTAAGGCAAACTCTTGGGTGACCTGGAGGTTAAAGCCCTTAAATTTTTCGATGAACAAACGCCAACCGTTCCTTTCCAAGTCTTACCTAGTGTTATCATACGAAAGCAGAGTCTGGATGCCATTCAGTTCGACCCTTACCACTGGAGCCATGCCGAATGGATGGGAATTAACATAGAAATCACAGGTAGGGTTTGGAAAAAGACCACAGAGACATAGCCCCGAGCCTTATCAAAACAATGCTATGACAATTTAAATGGTGGGCAGAGATGTTAATCACAATGCGTGCGAGCAAAAACCGTGAAGCCCGAGACCATACTCGGGAGTGATGGTATCTTGTACTACATATGCCACCTTGGAATTGGGTACATGCTAGGACAGAGTACTTTAATTGCAAAGATAGGTGATTTACAAGAATTGAAAAGCCAAAGTTTCCATGAAAGAAATATGGTTAATCATCAAACCAAAATTAATACAAAAATCAAATACCAATTGATGGGGGTCTTTCATTCAAACAAACACAAGCTTCTTAGGCATTCTTAGAATTGAAACGATCATAAACAATGAGAGAAACATGTCCACAGCAAGAAATCGCAATTCTGTCATAAATGATATGTCTCCAATGAAATTTTTGAAACGGAAAGATAACGATAGTTGCAAGTTTTCATGCTTTCAGTCATGAAAACTAATGTATGAATAGATGATAGGTAAAATGAAATGATTTATAGCTGTCGTTTAGAGAAATGCTTATGAAGAGTAGTAAAATTTCATAGACCCTATAGGCAGCTTTGTAAAAATGATAATTATATGATTGCTGCCAACAATGGCGACATGCTGGGAGAAGCAGTTATCTCTACCAAAAGAACGAGTTTAGATTAGGATAATCAGAAAAAGCTTCGAATCGAAAACAACCAAAATGCTATCTGAACATCTCAAATAATTATAATGCATTCTAGTTTCAGACTATTGTTACTTTTAAAGAGACAAAAACTGATGACAATCTTAACAAGAGAGAGCCACAATGTTAAAGTTAAAATCTTCAATATTGTTGGCAGGGCCGTTGTTGCCAGCAGGCGTCCATAGCCTCGACAGGGATGTCAATTAACCCACTCCAATATTTGTGTCCTTTCAAGAAGTTCCAAATCAGAACGAAGGACATTTAAGGTCAAAAGAGAATCCATATCTGAGAATTTTCTTTTACCTGACATTGCTTCGCTGCCAGTGGGCCTGTTCAATACCCTGGCAAAGTTATCTTGACGTCATGCATGCATTTACCCACTGCTAGTAGACCTGTTCAGTATCCCGACAGGTTTACAAGCACTTCCCATAGCTCTCTGAAGATAGTTTTTAAAATATATTTAATAGAGTGGGGTGATGCTGAAAATTCTAGTTTTTTAACACATCTTAGTATGCCACAGACCTTGAAAAATTTCTTGGCTTTCCTTCATCAAGATCTAGAAATAGTTTATTAATAAAATCGACTTTCAAGAGCATGGAGACATCTTTGAGTTGTTCTCTTAAAGAATAGGGACATCATAAAAAGAATTTTTATAGATGATCATGAATACCTTCAGTTGTAGATTGAAATCAAGAGACGCTTTTCAAAAAAAAACAAGTCGTCTTCAACAGGGTTGCAGACTTAGAGAAATACAGCAATTGATGTTTTAACAACTTTCATCAGTCATTTTTGAGGGGAAAATCTTTATGTTATCTTTGTCTGGGCTAGCCCGTAATGAAGGCATATGTGTTTCAAAAGAAAGACCGATAAGAAAAAATCAAAACAAACCAGAAAAGGAAAAACACACAACAAACATAAAATATTTACAAGGGGTGTATGGGAGCATGATCAGGCAAAGTACTTTTTTAGAGATTGTCCATTCACCGAGAAGGTGTCTGGCTATCCCTCTAAATTTTGTAAGTGAAAGGAACTGGGACCCAATTTCTCATCAATTAAAAATGGTTCCAACCACAAGTTCTAAAACTTAGTATGCTCTCCTTTTCCCTCATGAGGTTTGTCCCATTTTAGGACAAGGTCACCTACCTCAAAATTTTTGTTAGAGGCAGAATTGGAATCAAACCAGTTTTTAACAATGAGTTGATGTTGATCCAATTTTCATTTTGCTTGAGACCTTACTTCCTCTAATTTTAGCAAAGCATTAATTCAACTCTCCAAAGGGGGACAATCTTCTTCCCGTACCTTTTGCGATAACTACAGAGATGGAAGAAGGACATGTGGTGGAAGAATAGCTTCCTTGCCATAAACGAGAAATAAAGGTGAGTTACCCATAGCAGTTTTAGGAGTTACTCTATCAGCCCAGATTGCGTTTAAAAATGCGTTATGCCAATTTTTATGGTTTTCAGAGACTGTTCTCTTGATAATTTTGATCAGATTTTTATTAGTTGATTCTGCCAAACCGTTGCCTTGGGGGTAATAGCTGGCTGAGTACTTTAATTTAATTCCTTTTTCTAGAGTGAAATCACTCATTTCAAGAGACGAAAAATAAGAATCATTGTCAAATACCAGGCATTCCAGGATATCGAAATGCGTAATAATATTTGAATTCAAGAAGGATATTACCTGGCTGGTATTTACATCTTTTAATGGGGTAGCCTCAAACCACCTGGTGAAATAATATGTGGCTTTTATGATGTATTTATGCTGCTGCGAGGATGGGGGATTGATTGGGCCTATAATATCCAGACCCCATTGCTGAAAGGGGGAGTCTACTGAAACTGGTTGCAGAGGGAACACTAGTTTCTGCATCCGTCCGGATGCCTTTTGACAAATCACACATTTGCGACATAAAGCATGAGCATATTTGAAAAGGGTAGGACAATGATAACCTTCTCTTAATACTTTATGGGTAGTGGTGTCTTCACCGAATTGCCCACCTGCTTCCCCTGCATGTAATTCCAATAAGACTTTTTCTCCTTCATCTTTTTCAAGACATTGCATAAGTACTCCATCAAAATTTTGACAAAAAAAAATACCATTAATCAGCTGAAAAGAAGCATATTTTAATCTTAGTGCTCTCTTTTTTGTGGGATCAAGGTGATGGGAAGCTGATCCATGTATAAGACAAAATTTTATGTCATCTTACCAGGAACTAACAGGGTTTTGCACACAACATATTTGATTTTGACAGTGATGCCCTGGATTTGACATATCATTTTCTTCTTTTTGTCCTACAGATGAATCAGCGACCAATTTGCATAAACCTTGGCCTCTTACAATTTGTGTTGGGGTGATTTCTATGCCATATTCTTGTAAGGATGTGACCCAGTTAGCCCTTTTTTCACCTAGTTCTTTCTGTACTAACAAATTTCTGACAGCCAGGTAAGGGACAATAATTTTCGTCCTAGATTTCAACAGATAAGATCGAAAGTGATTTACTGCTTTGAAAATAGCATAAACTTGCTGATCTACTGTTGGATAATTTAGTTCCGCCCCTTTTAAGACTGAGCTCATAAAGGCGATTGAGACCTCATTGTTTTCATCATTCTTTTGGGTTAGGACAACAGCGTAAGATCGGTCAAAGGCAAATGTGTAGAGGGTGAAGTCTTGTGAAAATTCGGGGCTCATTAGAGAAGGAGTGTCTATTATGGCCTTTTTTATTGAATCAAAAGCCTGGCTTTCTAAAGGTCCCCAATGGTACTGTACATCCTTTTTTATTAAGTTTTTTAAGGGTCTCATCATTTATGAAAAGCTGGGGATGAATCTCCTAACAAAGTTTATCTGAACTAAGAAAGATTGCATGGACTTTTTTGACAAGGGAGGGGGCAGTTTTGAAATGACTTGAGTCCTTTCAGGGTCGATAATCATCCCTTCACTCGATACAATGAATTCGAGGAGCTTACCTTGTTTTACTGTGAAGATAGATTTTTTAGGATTTAAAGAAATGTCATACTTACGACATCACTGTAGAATAGATCTTAAATGAGCTAGATGATATTCTTTATTTTTTGAGAAGACATTGATGTCATCTAGGTAAACTACTACAGATTGATTGATTAAGCCGTGGAAAGTGATGTCCATCGCTCTCTGAAAAGTGGCACTGGCGTTTATGAGTCCAAAGGGCATCTTTCTATAAGCGTAGGTGCCCCATGGAGTACGGAAAGTAGTTTTGAGATGGTCTGAGGGGGACATAAGGACTTGGTTATACCCTGAAAAACCATCCAACAAGGATAATCTTTCAGAACCAGATACTTGTTCAAGGATCTATTCCATGGGAGGGACAAGGTAGTTGTCTTTATCAGACGCTCAGTTAAGATTTCAGAAATCGACACATAGTCGGATTTCACCACTCTTATTTCTGACAGGGACAAGATTAGAGACCCATTGTGTGTGCCTAACTGGGAAAATTATTTTAGTGTTCAAGAGTTTGTTTAATTCTTTCTTGACCATTGGTTCGAGTTTTGGGTGCATTTTCCTTAACTTTTGTTGAAAAGGTTGGGTCTGGGGTTTCATGGGAATAACGTGTTGTATGATGTTAGTATAAAATGTTTTTAGGTCGTCGTACGTCCAAGAAAAAACATTTTTGAATTCCTTAAATAACTTGATAAATGCTACTTTTTCTTGCTCAGAACAACCCAAACCTAAATTAATGCACTGTGGGTTGTCTTTAGTTCCCAAATTTACTTTTTCATGTGTCAAGGAGGAACTATTCATTTTACAGTTCACTGATTTTCTGAACTTGTCATGAAGATCATAAAATTTTTCTAATCTAACCACAGATTTCGGGATAGAGTTTACCATGTTTGATGCAGATTCTAGGGATCTCAAATCTGGTATTACCATAAAGTCGTGAAGATTTTCGTCATGGGTACCTTCGTCGATTACCGCGCCCTGGAAAGTTTCTTCCATATGCAGGAAACTTATAATCTATTGATCATCATCGAAGACTCTCCAATTCGTGATGCTATCTGGGATGGAAGGTCTGAACAACAGTTCGACGAAAAATGCATTCGGAGAAAATCCTTCTACAGGAAAAAGTTTTGAAGCAACGTTAGCTAACAAATCAGCTTCTGAATTATTCAATCTAGGAATAGAATTTATGTTAAATGTGGAAAACTTTTTCATCAAATTCCATACCTCACTCTGATAGCTTTTAAGGTGTGGAGATAAACAATGGATAGAATTTTTTACCTGTCTAACCATGATTTCCAAATCACCAAAGACAGTCAAATTTTGAATGTTCAGATCTAATGCTTTTCTGAGGCCTTGGAGGAGTGCCTCATATTCAGCAGTGTTGTTTGTACATTCAAATTCTAACTGACAAGCAATTAGATTCTTGTTACCTGCTGGATCGATGAGTATGCACCCTACACCAGCTCCTTAGATTTTGACCCATCAAAGTAGAGATATCATATTTGATTTTCGTCGGATGCATGGGACCATTGGGAGAAGGTTGTTGACTGCGTGCACGTCATAATTCCAGATTGTTGTTCCGGGAGAGTGATGGTGGAAGTTTTGGCCATGAAATTGCCAAAAAACAGTGTCCATCCCCTGTATTTCAGGAGAATTGGCAGAAGGAGTGAATGGTTCATTTGGATCATTTAAATCAGTCACCATGAACTTTATATAACGTTCACGATTTACCTTGATTCTGTTGGGCTTTCCATTTTCAGGCAGCCACAAGTGAGACCAATCCATCGCAAAATAGCCATGTAATTGTTTCGACCAGTCTCTACTTAGAAACAAACCATAAAATTCTAGGATATCTACAACAATGATATCAATCACTTGATGAACTTTAGGATTAGACGACAATCTTATAAGCACATTCTTTAATTCACATATCACTTTAACACTAGTTCAATCAAGCTGGATAATTTTCAAGCTGGATGGTTGAACTTCAGCATTAATCTTTTGACAGACAAACCAAGGCATTACGTTAGATGATGCACCTGAATCTACCATACAGTTATGTGCATTCCTATTGAAAATTTCAAAAGTCAACAAAAATGGAGGGACATTTCTGCGAGTATTAACAATGGAAGTTTGTTGTTTTTTACTCGCAGCCTCTGAAACTGGTTTATCTACATTTGTTACATTATTTACAGGAAGGTCTCTTTTATCATGAGGGTCGGATGTAGTTTTGGTGGAGGCCTTGTGAAGAATTTTGGGGCTGTTTTGAACACCTTTATTGCTGTTCGGATTGCTATTTTTGTTGTTCTCTGCAATATTTTGCAACATTTTTTGTAGAAGAAAAGGGAATTTTAATAATTCATAAACAGAAATGTTAGCCCTAAGATTTTTTAGATCTTCAATCAAATCATAATCTAAACTTGGGTTTACTAAATTATGTTTAGTCTCAATCGATTTAGACTATTTTGGAGGCAAAGTCGTCGTAATTTTAGAAGAAGGCTTATTTGCTGTCTTGCTCCTAGTATTGTAAGGGTGCACTATTTCGAAATTAGCTTGAAAAATGCTATCCGAAAAATGTCCAAAAATGTTCAAAGAGGATTCATCTTCTTCTACTGTCTCTTGTTCAACTACCTCTTCAGGAATCTCGGGAGGAATTAAATTATCGTGTGCTTCTAGGATCATTTGAATAGCAAATTGTAGGCTTTCTAGATTTAATCCTTCAACATTTGAGTTAGATCGGTTGGTGGGAAAAGGCTTCCTAAAAGGGGGTTTGTAAGGCCCTTTGCTCGAAGAAGCTTCTTCAGCCGACCTTTTCAAATCAATAACTTGGTTGGACAATTTCTGAATGACTTTCTGTAAGTTTTCTAAATCTGAGCTCTCAGGTTGAGCTTTGTTTTGGGGAGGTCTAGGAGAGATTTCAATTTTCTTCTTGGAGGATGAACTAGTTTCTATCTCGTTATTGGTAGTGTCTTTTAAGCTGAGAATATCTTTCTCGATCTGACTGGCCTCTTCAAAGGCTTCTAACAACGTGGCTTTCTTGGATCTCTTTACCCAAATGACTATGTTTTTATGTAATGCTTTCGTGTAGTATGCGACAATAAGATTCTTGGCAGGCATTGAATCCATGGGGATTCGGTTCTTTAGTGTTAGGAACCTTTGATTAAAGTCTTTGATCTTTTCTTTGGGGTTCATTTTTAAACTAGAAAGCTCCATGACTAGAACTTCAGGAGACTTGTCATCTCCGAACTTCTCAAGGAAACAAGACTCAAATTTCTCCCATGACACGATGGTGTGGGGTTGTTGGGAAAAGTACCAGGTAGAGGCATTGACCTCATAGGTGTAGGGAAACAATCTATAGAATACATCTTCGTGATCAACACTACGGAGTCTAATGGCTAGCATAAACTTTTTGATGTGATATTCAACGATCTTTTTGGAGTCCGGGTCAAATTTAGGGAGCCATTTCTCTGGGTGTTTGGGTAAAGGATGTTGAGACCCAGGTATGGCCACTACATCTTGGTCGCGCCAGGGTCTGGCGGGATTGTTCACATTATCCATAGGTGTGGGTGGTGTCGAAGGCTGGGATGAGGAACTGCCTTCGCCTGAGGATTCTTCTCCAAAAGAAGAAGGAGATGAAGGGGGTGGTGATGGTGGAATACCAGATCCTCCTATTGTAGGAGTGAAGATATGATCTGGATCTGTAGGGTTTAAGGTAAGGTCAATACCTCCAAGTTTTTCTCTGATATAAGAGAATTCTAATGGTTGATTCAAAGGTCGGTTTGGTTGTCTGATACAGGCTAAGGCACTGTGCATTCTTATGAGGGATTGACAAACAATATCTTGTATGTCACCACCAGGAGGATTTGGAGTTATGGGTTCAATTGTGATCTGTAGATCGTCATTTGATGTGGTTGTTGTTTGAGGGACAATGTTGTCCTTTGAACTACTTCTAGTTACTATAGGTGAGCGGGTAGTTGGGGGAGGAGTCTTACGACCTCCTCGTGCCATTAATAGTTTTCAGGCCCTCCTTCTAGCGCCATTTGTTGACAGGCGAAATTGACCGCTCGTCAACTGGAGGAGTGAATCCGGTCTGGGGTTGTTTAATTAACCCAATCCGTTTGGATTAATTCACTCCGACGGGTTTAGCGACTCTGTTGGTCGATCTACGTCCTAAAGAAAGCGAAAAAATAACTAAAGAAAATACAATAACTTAATAAATAACAATTACTAAAACTATATGTACATCTAATATATGTCTGCAGTTTAACTAACTAATACTTATAAAATAATTCTAGTTATCATATGTACAATATATACAAATAATTCTATTTATAATATATATATATATATATATATATATATAATATATATAAAAACTACGAATTTTAATCTAAATCTGTGAAAATTGAATATAAATTGATTTTTTAAACAATAGTAAAGCTATTATCTAATCTTTTTTATTTGTTTTCTTAGATGTTTATATTTAAGAAATCGGATATCAAACTGTCTAATTAAACAAAAGAAATAACAGATGGTAGAAAGTGTTTTAAGTACAGGGAACTTCTATATTTATTATACTAATGAAATCAAATAACAGGCTGACCTGTTATCGCATCCAATATCTGTTCAATGTGTAGCATCCAGTCACCTTATCTGATGAGGTAAACCTGCAACAGATATTGAAATTTCTCCTAATAAATGTGAAGCAGTAATGATGGAGTTTGAATCATAATAACAGAACACATAATATATGTAGTCACAGTAATCTTATAATTTTACAAGCAGCCACAATAAGATAATTCTTCCTGTGAGAACTTGCATATAAACATTTGATCGAAATTAGAGATAAATCTGCTAATTCAAATTGAACAAATGATTACTATGTGTTATATCTGGGACATAAAAATATAGACAGTATATAATCTTTAATCATATCAACTGATAATAAACCACGATGACAAAAGAAATCATAATCTATTAACAAATTGAAATAAACATGACTTGAATAAAAACATTATACAGAAAAGCTAAAGCTGTGATGTGTATTATATTCCATTCAAGTCTGTAGTGAAACATCCATAGTCTTGCCCTAGGCTGAGATGATCAATGTTTACAAAATAATAGGTTTATATAGGTTTCAAGAAACACAATTGTTTCCTGTTGATAAGATCAAGTTTGTTTCAAAAATATGGGGGATGCAACCACCCTGATTTTACTGAATATCAAAAACTACCAATAGCCTAATGTATTTACTTATAACACAAATTTGATATGGATGGGAGATTTCAAAAGTTCCCCATATATTCTTGGAAATCATGGGATCCTTAATCATCTTGAAAACAAATGAAAATGAGAAGGTTTCAGATATGTTTTCAATAGTCAAATCAAACAATTTGAATTTTTCTAACTGGCTACAGAATCTTACGATTCTGTAGCTAGTTATAATAGCAAATACAATCATATTTTATTCAATAAACAAAACAAACTAATCTTTATAAGAAAAATAATCTATTCAATCAAATCGCAAATCCTAACTTAAGAGTGACAAAATCGTGCTAAAATTAAAAAACATCATACCTCAAATCATGGAATCAAAACTTATCAAGAAATTTTGGAGTTTACGATAGCTGTTGTTGCCTCTACATTCTTGAAAATGACACATCCTGTAGTTTTCAATCGTTTGTCCTTCCCTTGGATAATAGACTCGAGTCTTCTATTTTCATTTGTCAACCTATCGACTTGGTCTCTTAAAGACTTGAGTCGGGACTATAGCAATAGAACATCAGTATAGTACCTGTCAATCCATGATCGACACTCATCACACTGTGACTATAAAGACTATGCATTAGCGCTGATAGCGTTAAGGATCAGAGAATACACCATGTGAATGGTAGGCTTATCACAGAGTTGGATGCCAAGAAATTCAGGATTATCCCTTAGACAAGGAAGCAGATTGTTTACATAGTCATAGGGTCGGTCAGGATAGAGCCCGTATGAGATAGGGTTCTCTTCAGCCAAGAATTTCTCAATTTATGAATCTGAGTCTTTACTCACTTCAATCATGTTGATTGTGTCTGCACGGGGTTTCAATTTATTTCGAGCACATCAAGAAATTAAATGACCAACCTTTTATTCTTGAAATTAGCATCAACACTGCCCTTTAGCTTCTTTCCCGTAGGTTTTTTAACATTTTTAGTGCTATCCTTTGGATGCGAACTCGGTTGATTGTCCTATTGAGTGACATCAGGGTAGTTCGAGGGTTCATTACTAGGGGAAAGATCACAGGCCTGGAGCGGTGGAGAAGAGGTTGTAGGGTTCAGAAGGGTTTCAACAATGATCGATTTATCTACCTGTCCCAACTCACTATTGCCAAATCCATTTTGTGAAATGAATGCATCCCAACAATTGTTTTGTAATTGAAACTGGTGCATGAGGATAATTTTAATTAAACCATGATGGAATAAACTTGAATCAGACCTCTATTTCCTAAACCGTTTACCCATTTTGTACAGACTTTTGAGCAAGTAGTAAGGCATATTTAATGGAAAGCCAATAAAACTCATAAGGAGGCGTAGATGATATAGGAAAACCAGTCCAAATCGACCCTCACAAGTGACGAATTGCTTCACTACAGCAAGTAAATCATGCCATCTAGGTTTGAAGAATGAAATTGACATACCTAAATCACTGCTGGCTATTTTGCATGAGGTAAACAGTAACGTCCAAGGGACCTCCTCCACTTTCGCATTCTTGAACCATTTCTGACCAGCTGCTGGAAATCCCATGGCTTGGCTTAAGAACTCTTCTATAACTTCTAATTGCACATCACCAATATTTTCCATACAAACATCAAAGGTTAAGGAAAACTCTTGGGCGACCTGGAGGTTAAAGCCCTTAAATTTTTCGATGAACAAACACCAACCATTCCTTTCCAAGTCTTCCCTAGAGTTATCATACGAAAGCAGAGTCTGGACGCCATCCGGTTTGACCCTTGCTATTGGAGCCATGCTGAATGGATGGGAATTAACATAGAAATCACAGGTAGGGTTTAGAAAAAGACCACAGAGCCATAGCCCCAAGCCTTATCAAAACAATGCTATGACAATTTAAATGGTGGGCAGAGATGTTAATCACAATGTGTGCGAGAAAAAACCGTGAAGCCCGAGACCATACTCGGGAGTGATGGTATCTTGTACTACATATGCCACCTTGGCATTAGGTACATGCTAGGATAGAGTATTTAACACATTGTGCAGACATCCAAATTTAATTGCAAAGATAGGTGATTTACAAGAATTGAAAATCCAAAGTTTCCATGAAAGAAATATGGTTAATCATCAAACCAAAATTAATACAAAAATCAAATACCAATTGATGGGGCTCTTTCATTCAAACAACCATAAGATTCTTAGGCATTTTTAGAATTGAAACGATCATAAACAATGAGAGCAACATGTCCACAACAAGAAATCGCAATTCTGTCATAAACGATATGTTTCCAATGAAATTTTTGAAACATAAAGATAACGATAGTTGCGAGTTTTCATGCTTTCAGTCATGAAAACTAATGTATGAATAGATGATAGGTAAAATGCGACGATTTACAACTATTTTTTAGAGAAATGCTTATGAAGAGTAGTAAAATTTCATAGACCCTGTAGGCAGCTTTGTAAAAATGATAATTATATACTTGCTGCCAACAGATCCCCACTCCTCAAATATTCAAAACTCTGATCCTCGAAGTGTTGAAATAATTGTACAACTATCCTCCATGTATCTCTTCTAGATCTGATGGTATGGAATGATCCCTCTCCCTCCTGGATGGATCTTTCTCATTGATTTGGGAAAACTTAAAGGGATCCTCCCTTTTGAAAGTTTCTCACCTTCTCTCCCTCTTGATCTTGTTCCTTCTCGAACCTTTTTCTCATTAGAGCACTTTCTTCGACAATTAGTTGAAATTGACCCTATGCACACCTTGTAACGGGTTTTCCTCCAGAACTTAACTTATTGTGAATGATAGCACACACCCTGGGACATTTCTTCACATTATTCTACAAATAAACTTATGCCACTCCTCCTGAGCTTTTGATTCAAGATAATTTGTCACACACTCCTTGTGAAAAGTATGCACTATCTTCATATAAAGCTCTGATTTATCTCTCTTGGACTTCTCCCCCTCAACACTTTGGACTTCTTAGAATGAATTCCTTGATAATTAACCAATTATCAACCCTGTACATGCATTGTAACTGACTTCCTTCAGCTTGAATCTTGAAGGATGACTGTGCACTCCTTGCAATAGTATCTCTATGCTCAATTGTTCCTCCTGAAAAATATGACTCTAGGTGTGTTTCGGTATACGTGCACCTTCAAGCTAACCCTCTTGAATTTCTGAGTCAAAATAGACTCTATTGGGGCACACCTTGAAGACTCTTATGCATTCTTTGTAGACTGAAGTTTCATGTTATCCCTTCTTAGCTTTTGATTCGAAACAGACTCTGTCAATGCACACCTTGTGAACATTATGCACACTTTCACTTTCTCATGGAAGAGAAACAATTGAAACTTATCTAGTGTCTCACATATTCATAAATTCAACCATGTAATTGCATTCATAACATAAGAATAGGAAATAATAGAGAATTGTAAATAAACAGAAATCCTAACATTCATTCATTCAGATAGACACAACAAAACCACACATTTGGAACAATACTCCTCTGTTATATTTAGTCAACTGTTATATACATGGGTTCATATAATACTCCTCAACAACTCTCAACTCTCAAATACAATGGAAACAACTATCAACAACTAGAATGCCAATAACTATCAACCTTCAACAACTACTTCAACAACAACCTCATCTAGGCAACAATACATTTATTTATACAACACAAGCTCATAGAGATTTCCCTCCAAGCTACCTTAGTTTTATCATATCGAAATAAAATAATTCAACTACTAAGTATTTATTACAATAAATGTTTGAGATAGACAAATAAGAGAAAATGCATCAAATCTATACTGCAAGATACTATATTAAAACAAAATACATTTCCCTTCTATCTAAATATTCCAACTCTTAAAACATTAAATATGTTCTTAAATTAAAATATTTTCATATGTTTGTGTGATACAACTTCTTAAATTCAAAAGTATCACTTCAAAATATGTGCTAGTATGTTGAGTTGTCTTCCACTCATGCTTTTTTGGAGATGCTCCTGCATCACCTCTCTTTTTATGCCTTTCATCTCTGTAAAGGTCATTGGGAATAGGTCATTGTATTCGCGTAGTACCTTTGTTATTATTTATACTATTTGTTCATCCCAATAGTCTCAGATACTTTCTAATTTAGGATTTTCATTCGTCCCAATGTTGACTTTCTTAACTTTGATTGGTGCAGCAAATACTTCTGACTCTAGAGATGGACCTTCCACCTCTCTTTCTCCTTCAATTTTTGTAATGTGAATGTTGCGTGGATCATCCTCATCTAGTGCTTCTTCTTCAACATGATAGTATGCAAGTATTTATTTGACTATATGTATGTTCTGTTATTGATACTCTTTCATTATTTGAACCTCTGGTTCATCAATAAATATCATTCACTGTATCAACTTTACTATTGAATCCATGTTGGGGTTCTCATGCTCGAATGAGAAGGTTAATAAAAATTTATTCTATAATGTTGTCTATTCTGTAGTGCCTCTATGCATCTCCTGTTCTACATACTGGTTCTATGGGATTCCTTCCAATGTATGGATAAAGTGATGAGGGCATTCTTCTAGTGGTGTCATTCTCCATCGTGTTATGCACTTCTCCAAGTGTTCTGTTGGTTTTCCTTTTCCATTGTACTTCTGCATTTTACTGCTCCCCTATTCCACGTCGAATCTAATGCGCAGTAGTTATTTAAGTTGGTACAAGTCCTGAATTGTTTCTTTGTGCACACCCCACCATGTTGCAGGTGTGGTCTTGAGTGCAATATCTAGGGATAAGAGCCTATGATGTTTTAATACTTCCTCTTCATATTTTGTCAAAAATTTCTCTAGTTCATTTACCCCATGAAAAATTGGAGGTTCTTTTATCTCTGTACCAACCCATCTTATTGCGCAGTCTATTCTGGCGCATCTTCTTTTAGAAACTTCATGCAGTCTCTACTTCCAATTCTCCAAACCTATATCTAAGTCAGAAGCACATGATCTGATTCTTCTCCAGCTGAGTACCCCATTTGTAGTTGGGTTAACATAATATTCTTCTTGCATGGTGATTTTGTACAAATGGTTTATTTCCTCCAGATCTAAGAAAGTGGTTTCGACAAACTTTTCTCCTTCTAATGGATCTAATGGTGCAATGAATCCATATTCACCTGATTCAAACATCATTTTCATTGTGTTCAATTTGATTATGGCTTGGTTATCAAATGCCCAATCCAATCCAAGAAATTTTGGATAAGGTTTTACACCATCTATTATTTCTATTACTTCAAAATCTTTCATAGTGCACACTACATCCAAATCTACTATCACACCTTTAAGTTTTCCAATTGGTACCACACTGTGTTGATTTGCTAATTTCAGATGGACATGTGAATAGCCTAGTGTGGGTTCTCCCATACACTTCCATGTATTCTTAGGTAATACATTTACTTCAGATCCTAAGTCTGGTATGATATCACCCATATTGAAATCTCTAATGTTGGAATTCAGTCGAAATTCTCTGCTTGTGCATCTTCTTGTATGGAGATGATTGACTGTTTTCTATTCTACTTTTCCTTCTACCTCTGTGTTACATATTTCTAGAATATTTTTTAATATCTTAACAAATGATGGATCCTTTAATAACTTAACACTGGTGTGGTCCATTGAGGAGGGAATCTCATACATAGGAGAGTTCTTATTTTTCTACACGGCTGATGTAGATGCAACATTTTGTTTGATAAAATCTTGTCTTGACTCCTTGAATGTTTCATTTTCTTTCCATGCATCAAACTACTTATGTGGTTCAGTATTCTTCTTCACGCATTGATGTTTCTATGGATCTTGTCTTACTGTGTCGATTCCTATCTTATCTCCTCCTTGAGTGACTATATTGATGTTTCTCCCATCATCCTTGGCTTCTGCAGAGATCCACTGGACATTCTATTTTTTTATGGTTCCTCTTTTCTTGTATCTTCCCCAATAGCGTCAAATAATCTTATGTATCATGGTTTGTTGTGAAACAATACATGCATGTCGTTGGTGGAGGTGGACAATCCCTTGCATAATGTCCTGTATGTTGGAAGTTGTGGCACACTACTGGACCTATGCCTCATCCAAATCCTTCTGTACCTCATCCTCCACCTCTGTATCTTCCTCGATCTCCTCACTCTGCATTGTATTGAGGTACCTAATTATACTGCACAGGGTTATACTGTGGTTGCACATTGTTGTATTATGGTTGTGAATTATTATACTATTGATGTGCATTGTTATATGGTGGTGGTACCTAGTTGAACTGAGGTGCAAATTGTCATGTCATCATTTATGCTTGCACCCTATAAGTATCTAAAGTTCTTTCTCTCATCATCTCCATTGTTCTACAATATTTATCATCATGACCCACTGACTTGCAAAAATTGCAGTATGAAATTTTGGGTATTGTCTTGTACTTCTGCATCATTGGACAATGATATGGATCATACCCATGTCTTTAACAAATCTCTCACCATGGTCCTCCTGCTGGAAAATGGCTTGGTACTCATGTTTCCATGTACTGCGTGAAAGTTGGACATTCATTCTTGTGGAGTCCTTATGTCCTGCATGTGGTACACCAAACATATTCTCTTTTCTCTTTTCCCTTATTCTTGTTAAGTTGAAATGTTAGATTCTTCATATCCTCCTTCATCTCCTCTATTGCTGGATCTGTCTTCTGATATTGGTTCTCTTCTAGTTGTAAGGCTACCTACAGAGTATCTTCCTGAGTTTGGAACTTTTGTTGTCTTAATTAGTATTTCAAATGTGGTAACAATGAGTTCACAAATAAGTTCCTATGTTACATGTTAGTCATGGCATATTTCAACCTACCTTTGAGACTCTTAAACCTCTGATCAAGCTCCCAAATAGAATGACCTGGTTTTTTCCAAATTTGAATCATTTCATTCATGTACTGATCTTATGAGATAGGCTTATGAAATTCATTTATCAATAGTTTTTTCACATCTGCAATAGTCCTTGTTACTCCTGGTGGACTGTTCACATATAGGCTCATGTACCAATCTAGTGCGCGGTCTCTTAGCGTGATAGCTAACTGTGCAATTTTTGTATCCTCGTCTATGATCTTCTTTGCTTCCCAGATATTCTCACATATGAATAAGTGTTTTTCAAATTCCTCTGATGCCTCTCCCTGAAATTCTAGTAACCTGATCATGGGATCATGTCCTGCCATTTTAAACTTTCTTGAACTACTACCTCCGCGCAGTGTAGATATCTGACTGTTACCGCCTGAAATGGATCCTCCAGTTGTTTCTCCTTGTTTGGATGTGTTTCCTACTATATTTCTTCAACTAAAATTTGGTTTTCTAAATGCTAGTGTTCTTTTTGGTGTGTTAGTCGCACATGGGGTTGTAGGTTCCACACTGATGGTGACCTGAATTGGATTTCTTCCTTCTGTTCCTGGCCTTGGACCTCTTATTTTACTTTCATATGTTGCACACAATATTTCCTCAATATACTCCATAGCATGGATATCCTCTACCTCTTCTTCATCGTTTTCCAATCCCTCTCTATCAGTTATGGCTATCTTCTTATTATTCATCTTATATTGGTAGGGTGCTCCACTGTGTGCCTTTCCAGCTGTTTCCATTATCTGATTTATCTGGTCTTCTTCCACCATGATTGAGTCCATGGCCTCCTTATTCTTTCCCTTATCCACATGTTCCTCTATTCCTCCACCTCTTGTCAGTTATTTCCCCCTTCCCCCATGCACGCATGGAAGTTTAGTTGTCATATTCCATGGTCATCACACCGTTGTTATACAAAAAAATCATGATTGAAGTATACAATGATCTGATATACCTACCTCTAGGTCCTTTTAGAAAATCCTTCTTTACTGTGTCATAATACTTCATGGTATCTACTACAAATTTGGTGATAAACCCTGCAACAATAGTGTCTAACCAGAAATCTATTGTGTGCATAAATTTGTAATTAAATTGTTGTAATTGTGCGATATCCATAGGATTCCACTCCAATTGTCTTATTCAATTTGTAGGGTGGTTGTATTTTAACCTCAATAGCCACTCCTGCAACAAGTGCGAGAAATCATAGAAAAATACCTCATGCAGGTCGCTAAACAAGTATTTGTCAAGATATTTGCGTGATGTTAACTTAGTTTTTTTATTATCCTTCTATGCAAACTCAAGTTCCTTTGTTTGCAACCATATTTAAATATCCTCCTTAATTTGATTCCATGGCCTGAACATTCATTTTATACCTTCACTCTCCACATTATTCTTTTACGGATCCCTTCCACTCAATCCTATGTACTTCCAGTCATCAACTGAACCATTTGTTGGGTTAGATATCTCACTTATACTTCTAGGGTTGAAACATGTTCAGATATCAACATGTAGGTTTTCAATAGGGATTTCCCATCCCACCATATGAGCTTTTAATGGTTTATTGCACATATGTTGATTGAATCTCTAACCCGTTAATCTATATATCAAATGCATGTGGAGTTCTTTGTTTGTCTTGTGTGAATGCAGGTCAACCTTGGGAGGAGAGTTGCGGTCAAAGAGCGATCAAGCGTAAAGAAGGATTGCCATGAAACACCCAAAATAAGGTATGCTCACTTGATCTTCTTAACTATGTATTTCCTTAAGAATAATGGGGATTAGGTCCGGGACGACGGTAGAAAGCATGAATCTTTAGGTCTTTTTTTGCATGCATATAAAACCCTATGTGCTAGTCTGTAGAGGGATTTCCCACTCACAACAGAATTGGCAACCATATTGGGGAGATCTCTAGGGTTCCTGGGGATATCTTTGGGGTATTTTTAAGAACTGGTTTCATTTTCCTGTTTTTAAAGCTTCTACAAAAGTTTGAGCTAACAAAGATCTTGGTCTTCCATACCAGTTATCTTTGTTTCTTTGCTTGACTGCAATTTTTTTCAAGACCCATAGAGGTACATGCGACCTGTATAAGGTCTGAATGCGTGTACCCGTTGTTGGGTCACATAAATACCACATTTTCATATACTATTTGTCACCATGATTCATACCATATCCTTTCATAAAACCCTTAATCTCCACCACTTTCATATACATATGGGTTCATATTCTATTTTTCCAAATTATTTATCTTTGAGCATTTCTAAGAGAATTCTTGATTAAAATTCAGAAATTATATATATATTTCATATTTATACTAAAGATTTGCATGAGCTTTGTGATATAGGAATATTTCAAACAAAGGAGGATTCAAGAAGCTTCTCAAATGTTCTCCACATTTTAAAGATTTGAAAAGATAATTCAAAGATAATATTTTGGAGAGAATATCTTATCCAAGATATTTGTGGAGGGTTTAAAGGGATAGTTGGAGGAAAAAGTGGATCTGTAATTATGAGTTTTTTATCTTCATTCATGTATAAATAAGAGGGTCCTCTCCTCATTTGGGAGGAGGCCTCTCTCTAGAAATAGAGAAACAATGAAATGGTTTGTCATTTTGAGAGTCATATTTGGATCTCATCATTTTGTAATTGGATTGATACTTTTGGAATAAAGAGTTAGATTTCTTCATGTTTTGATTTGTTAATTTAGTTTCTCATGTGAGCTCACATGATTTTCATTCTGCCTTTTGTTATTTGTAATTTTCAATGCTTTTATTAGA
>JASDQU010819613.1:22422-33959 GCA_032191745.1 Picea mariana | reverse complement strand
AACAAAGGTAATAAAACTATACCAAAAATATGGAAAGAATGTGAACCAAGAGATCCAAACAATGTAAAAAATCAAAATGACATTACTTAGAACTCTGCAAATCTAGAGATGGAGAACACCGTTGGTCTTGAAAAAATGAATGAGGACAAAGAAGATGACAAATGAAACTAATAAGGAGGAAGGAAAAAAATATATGAATCTAAAACTTTTGATTTCTATAAGGATTTCGCACAATTTTCAACTATTGGACATTGGAGTTCTCCATAGAACAACTTTCTATTTCTCCTTATAATCTGAACTATCCAATTTATGATTTATGATTTAGCTTCATTCACATAGGAACATTCTTCAAGGATGTGACAAGAAGTTTCATTAATTTTTAATATTATCACATATATTTTTGAAGTAGGGAGGCTCTTGTAACATTTGCAAAATATATATATATTTTTATGAATAAAAATTTATATATTTTTTAGTGAAGAAAAATAAAAAATTATTTTCAAAAAAATCAATCTAATATTTTCAAAATAAAAGTTCTATATATAACTCTTATCACAATTATTGAAGGAAAAGCATACCACTTGAATTTTAAGTTTTGGGTTCTCTCATCACAATTATTTAAGGAAAAACATACCACTTGAATTAGGTTCAATTATTTAAGGAAAAGAATACCACTTGAATTTTAGGTTTTGAGTTTTCTCATCACAATTATTTAAGGAAAAGCATGCCACTTGAATTAGGTTTTTGAGTTCTCTCATCACAAATTCTAATTGTGTTGGTGTGGTGCCCTCTGTTTTTGGCCCTCTAAGCCATCCGTATTTGAATTAACCTTTTAGTGTGAGTACAAACATGTCTAACTCTTAGAAACTCTAATCAAATTGTCTTAAAATTGGATTCGTAGTTTTTGTGCAATATATTGTTAAATTTGTAAGTTCGATCATTTGAGTCGGACTTCTGAATTGTAATGACGGGATTAAAATCTAAGTGTGTCGGTGCGGTGCCCTCCGTTTTTGGCCCTCTAAGCCATCCGTATTTGAATTAACCTTTTAGTGTGAGTACAAACATGACTAACTCTTATAAACGCTAATCAAATCGTCTTAAAATTGGATTGTTGGTAGTTTTTGGGCAATATATTGTTAAATTTGTAAGTTCGATCATTTGAGCCGGATTTCTCTATTGTAATTACGGGATTATCAGTCAACTTTACACCCAAGAAAACATAAGGTTTCCTACTCATCCATCCCCATTATCGAATTCTACAATTCACAGAGGGTCGCAGGCTTTGAAGTTGAGATTGAAAATTCCGTATCGCAAGTTCCCGCGCCCAATTTGATACTGGGTATCACAAACCTAATAAATAACCTAATAAATGCTAACCATTTTATTGAGTAGAAATTTTTGGATGGATGGGTCATTTGAATCAATGAACCTATATAGATATCCTTATATTTTTGGATATATCTCAACTGACATACCAAATGGTTATAGAGATGGAAGATTTACATTCTGGAAACTTTCATCGATTTCTCATGGATATATGACGAATTTAGATTTGGATTTATCAATAAGAAAGCGTTTCACAATCTATTCATACTGTACTGGAAAATTATGTTTTAGATAAAATAACACTAAATTGCGATATCTTCTCATACCTAACTATAAAATGTGCTTCTGGCGAAAATAACACCAAATTGTTAAGATTTAGCAAACAAATGCACTAGCCAATAAATAATAATGGAATAATATGGGGATCGAATTAATGGCGCTATAATGAGTACGTTCATGCCGTGGAGCCTTCCAGACGATTAACCTTCCTAAAAGGGATTCCAGCATATCATGGTGAGCCGTAGCACCGATTTCCGTCCAGTCGCCAGCTTCATGAGTTGGGACTTCTCCCATATAGACGATATGAACCTTCACAAAAAGTAATCCGCAATGTCAGGAAGAGACTGTAATTGGTGCTCTGAATTATGAACAGGATATATGTGAGAAGAAATCACCTTTCTGTTCGGCTTTTCTGCTGTTGATGCATGCAGGACGAACACTACCATGAAAAAGAGAATGGGCACAACGTAGCTTATCGCCATTGTTGTTATTATTTGGTTCAAACGAATGAGACCATTAATATTGACATGTCTGTATATATATTGCTCAAAGGGCATTTTACATCTTCGATCTTCGTTTTAAGCTTTTTGTCAGCTTTTGTTTCTTCCATTTTGTTTTAAGATTTTTTGTCAGCTTTTGTTTCTTGTTTTAAGTTTTTGGTTTTCTTGCTTTTTGTTTTAAGCGTTTTGTCCGCTTTTGTGTTTTTCTTTTTTGTCAGCTTTAGTTTCCTTTTTCATGATTTTCTTAAACAAAAAGGATAACACAATATAGATTCAAAATGTTGCTTTTTGTTTTAAGCTTTTTGTCAGCTTTTGTTTTTTGCTTTTTTTTTTTCAGCTTTAGTTTCCTTTTTCCTGATTTTCTAAAACAAAATTTTCCTAAAACAAAAAAAATAACACAATACATATTCAAAACGTTCTTATTTCATCAATGTGGTTTAAGTAGATTCTCTATCAACAACATCGTCTTGTGAAGCTTTGTTTTCAAACATCCCAAAAATCTTTTTGTCAAACTTTAATTTGAATTATTTTTATAAGGTAGTCTCTTTTTTGGTTTTAATAAATCAAAAAATGGCAAGAAAAAAACACTATAAGATCGATATATTAATAGACCAGAACCTTATTCTAATCAAATTGACATGGTTACTTATATTTAGGGAATGGATTTAATGTTTCCGAATTTGTTAGAAATTTCAATTTAATCAACCTTGAAGAAATGATGGATTATATAAGTGGATTTGTCATTACAAGAAGGCATTGCAATTCTTGCCAATAAGTAGGATGTCTCTTATGTTGTTGTTTCTTGTTATTGCATTGGTTCTACTTTTCTAGTTGTTTCAACTCGGAAAACTGGATTTGTAACTAAAACTAGCACTCAAACTATTGTGACTAGAGCTCTTGCCTTTTTAGATCTTTGTAGCTATTCCCACAAGCTTGCCACTAGAAATAGGATGTTTCACTCATTGTAGGCCGCCTTGCTAGTGTTTTACATTTTGAAATACAAGACGAGTGTCGTTTTCTATAGGGACTATTTCTATGTAGCTATTGTGAAATGTTGGTATTGAATCTATTTCAAAGGAAACTTGTTCGACCAAGTTGAAAAGACTATATAATTTGAATATGATTATTCTAGTTGATCAACAACTTATGGCACTTTCTCCTTCGCGTCCACTAATATGGCTATAATGCTAGGTAAGCATGATAGGAAAGGAAAAAATATTGTGGTATAACACAAGATAGATTCAAAACGTTACTCCATCAGTGTGATTCAAGTAGCTCCTCTCATATCAACAACATGGTTGTGTTGTCCTAGCTTATTACCATATTGCGAAGCGTTGTTTCCAAACATCCCAATGGCCATTTTGTCAAACTTTAATTTTAATTCTTTTTATAACGTGGTCTCCTTTTTGGTTTTAACAAACCAAAAAATGGCAAGAAAGAAACACTATAAGACCCACATATTAATAGATGGAAACATTATTCCAATCAAATTGACATGGTTACTTATATTTAAGAAATGGATTTAATGTTTCAKAATTTGTTAGAAATTTCAATTTAATCAACCTTGAAGAAATGATGGATTCTATGAGTGAATTTGTCATTACAATAAGGCATTGCAGTTCTTGCCTTGGGTTGGMAATAACTAGGATGTCTCTTATGTTGTTGTTGCTTGTTATTGCATTGGTTTTACTTMTCTAGTTGTTTCAACTCAGAAAATTGGATTTGGAGCTAAAACTAGCACTCAAACTACTGTGACTAGCTCTTGTCTTTTTAGATCTTTGTAGCTATTCCCACAAGATTGCCACTAGAAATAGGATGTTTCACTCATTGTAGATTGCCTTCCTGGTGTTTTACATTTTAAAATACAAGACGAGCGCCATTTTCTATAGGGACTATTTCTATGTAGCTATTTTGAAATGTTGGTATTGAATCTATTTCAAAGGAAAATTGTTCGACCAAGTTGAAAGGACTATATAATTTGAATATGCTTATGCTAGTTGATCAATAGCTTATGGCACTTTCTTCTTCGCTTCCACTAAAATGGCTATAATGCTAGGTAAGCATGATAGCAAAGGAAAAAATATTGTGGTATAATGGTGTATTCATCATTTCCATTCTATGCATGTTAGGTCAATGATAGTAGCTATTGTAGATAATCTTGTTTGACCAAATTCATACCCTCAGTAGTCATCCATTTCTATTGTTTATGGCTTACATAGGTAGAGTGGAACCAATCCTTGTATTGAATGCAACGACTTGCTCTAATTGCTAAGAGAAAGCTTCATTGGAGGAAATTTGTATATCGAGTATGTTTGCAGTGAAATTACTTTTCCGCCCTCAAAAACATCTTCCTACATTGAGAGTAATATGACCTTAGCCCCTTCCATAATTTTCTTGAGGTTGCCTTCAAGTTTCATTGATCTAATAGAAGTGATGTGAGTGGACTATAAGAACCAGTTGAATTCATGTTGCTGAATATGTGCTTATAGCTCCCCATTACCCATGATCAAGAGCTAAATATAGGTTCAATATAGTATGTAGTGGTTTACACCATGTACAAAAGGCGATAGGTGTAGCAAAGGTAGTGCAAAGGTCGTGGCGGAGGCAAAATAAACTATCATGATTGGTATCCTTCATGGACAAACCCTCATCACCACAATGAAGGATGAGCATTACTACCTATCTAAAGATAGCACCGGAGAGGTCGGTTAATGCTAAATATATATCAAGAATTACTTTCTATCATTAAATGTTTAACTAATTAAATAACGTTTCTAGAGTTGAAACATAGGAGATTGGCATCTAAAATGAAAGTCAATTGCCTTTCCTCGATACGAGACCAAATACTGGGAAGAATATTGTAACTTTTGATAGAAATATCTGAAACTATAAGCTTTGAAATAATCTCAATGCATGGAAACTTAGTTTCATATGATCGGTTCTACTTACTCCAAACTAGTTTCAAGTTTTAAGAAAAATGACAAATTGATTACCATATTCCAACCCTAAAAGGTGGGGACTAATAGTTCTTACCTTATTTAGAAGGTAAGGTCATATGGTTTCATATATTAGGAGAAAGAGGCATCTCCAAAAGCTACATGTTGTCTCTCTCTGCTTATGCATTTGGAAACTAATTCCTTCCTTGAATTTTGGAGCTTATAGGAATTTTTTCATCTCTCTCCATATGCATTTTGTAACTAGTTCCTTCTTTGGAAATTTGATTTCATAGACATTATTTTCGATAAATCTTTGACTAGATTTCATAGACATTAATTTCGTTAAATCTTTGGCAAGTGCACATAAAATCTTTATTGTTCATGTCCATGCCCATGAAGGAGATTGTTTGTAAGTGTTTAAGGATAAGGAAGAACTTTTCTCACTTTCAACGAATATCTTCCTGAATGGGGATCTCACTTTTCTTTAAGTAGAAGATATTAAAATAGAACAAATGTAAGTGGTTGTTTCTAATAAACACAATAACTATGTAACTGTTTACAACTTACACACAATTAATATTCATGACTATACTCCATGTAACACACCTCCTATCTACTCAATTATAACATGCACAAGGTTTGAAGGGACGTTCATGTATGTCTATTTTATGTTGAAATTATATTGGTACTATATGGTCCTCTCCATGTATTTTCTAGGTTGTCATTATTAAAACATATATTGGGGTTCTCAGAAAGACAAAATGTGAAAGCCTTGAACCATCCCTTTCGAATKCAGGAGTACACCYTTTCAAATTGTGGAATCCTAGGCAAGTATCCAATTATTTWTRTTCCATTGTAGAGGAGTTGAAAAGGGCACTAAAGCCTTTGGATATCCAGAAAATCGACAACCTACACATAATGGAGGGCCCAACAAGGGGGTATTAAKGAATGAGKKCATGTCGTTGGATCCCCTCACCAATTGAAAAATTSGGAAAAAGAAAGGGATCCCATSGGAGCTTGAATGGAGATGGTTTGTAATGGAKCATGGTACMCGGGGGGGTTCTTCTCAATCAAACAAAGGATGAGGTATAATAATACCATTCAATGAATGATACCATGAGTTAGTCAATGTGGAAATTAAGGTGGTGGTTGGTCGTAAATGATATGCTAGATAAATACATGAGAGGCCCCATAGTCATTTGTTAGGTACGTTTGTTTGATAGTTTGTGGATTTCAATGAACGTAGATTGAGCATGGAGGGGAATGGTATTCTCATTCATGATCGTTAATTCCAATGGAGATAGGAGAAAAAGGATAGTTCACAGAATGGAAGAAGGAAGATCTCATGAATCCCATTGTAATCCCGACCAAGTTTTAAATTGATGGGCAGTTTGAGGCTTTTGAGAGGTGCATAGCCCATATTTTTGCGAAAGAGGAAGAACTCGGTGAGGCATAGATGTAATGTTTGAAGTGTTAATTTAATAGACTAGTGTTGCATGTATATTTTCCTCCATTAATCGGTTGTGTGCATTGCTTTGAAAAACCCTAAATCACATTAAATGCAGTTAATACAATGTACAATTGACGCTACATTTCGGACAGGTGGAGTCGAATGGGATTTCTAGAACGAGCATACGATTTTAAAATATTCGCACTCTAAGTTAACCGGGATGCCTTACCTAACCACTATCCCATATCCGGATACTTTTAAACTAAAGGGGTTTGCTTATATTAAACTTTTCACAGAGGAGTATAGTCTAATACTTTACTTTTACCTAAGCCCATTTGGTCATTTTTATTGTGTGATTATGTGTATCGTCCAATGCATGAGGCCTAGGCCATAAATCCCAAAGTAGTTTGTAATGTAAACATATGGTAATGGTTTATATGTATGGTCTAGCGCGTAAGGTCTAGGCCATAAAATCCCAAAGTCGTTTGTATTGTTAAGACTATGGTAATGGTTATAGGTACAAATAGATAGGACTCTAGTAAACTCTCAGATTCAATCTATATGATATAAAGCCTAATTTCTTGAATCCCAAAGCTATTCATGGATAAATGTACAAACAAAAAAAGAAAATTGATAGTTTTTAAGGTACATTACTTATGGTATCAGAGCAAAAAGTTACAACACTAGGTCTGAACAGGGCCAAATTAATTGCTTAGTATATATTTCGCTTTATGTAAAACTAATAAATCTTATGGTTACAAACATAAATCCTTTCTGTTTTGTAATAATTATGGCAGTTCAGGAGGGTGCAAAAATCAGGATGGAAAGAAATCCACAGCAAGGACCTCCTGGAGATCCAAGACAAAACAATGATGGAAGCTTACCCATGGAGGTGTTGGAAACAATGAGGAATCTTATTATTGAACTGCAGATTTTCAAGGCCGACAATGAAAAATTGAACAAAGCACAACAGGAACAACAAGAGATAAATGAAGTTCTGCTGCGTAGTATCGTAACCAAGAAAATCCAAAAAGACGATAACCATGATGAAGAGGTTAGCAAGATTGAATGAACTAGTGGAAGAAGGGATACTAGCCAGCTCCTTATTGGAATGCAGCAAAATTTTTTCCAAGAAAGGATTTTCACTCCAGTCATCGGAATGCGCAAGGTAGCGGTAAATTGGTAAACCTGGGAATGAACAAGTTTGGGGACAGCTCCTGCGAGCCATTAAAGTGTTGGGAATGTGGAAAGCCTCATCTAAGGAGGAACTGTCCATGTTTTATTTCAGCAAACATAACTGTTGTTCATAATTTGCAGGAAGCCTCGATAGTGGTAGACGTGGGCAGAAGCCTGCATCGGATTAACACTAACTTGGTTACAAATCAATGACACTCAAATTTATGTTTTAATTGACCCTAGAGCTACATTAATTTGTATTACTCATGATGTAGTAGATTCAAATAGACATAAGAAACTGAAGCACGCAAAATCATGGCTTATACAACTAGCAACAGGTACTAAAAGGAAAGTAGTTGACTTTATTTTTTATTTTGAGTTCAGCTTNCTTTCCAAGAAAGGATTTTCACTCCAGTCATCGGAATGCGCAAGGTAGCGGTAAATTGGTAAACCTGGGAATGAAGAAGTTTGGGGACAGCTCCTGCGAGCCATTAAAGTGTTGGGAATGTGGAAAGCCTCATCTAAGGAGGAACTGTCCATGTTTTATTTCAGCAAACATAACTGTTGTTCATAATTTGCAGGAAGCCTCGACAGTGGCAGACGTGGGCAGAAGCCTGCATCGGATTAACACTAACTTGGTTACAAATCAATGACACTCAAATTTATGTTTTAATTGACCCTAGAGCTACATTAATTTGTATTACTCATGATGTATTAGATTCAAATAGACATAAGAAACTGAAGCACGCAAAATCATGGCTTATACAACTAGCAACAGGTACTAAAAGGAAAGTAGTTGACTTTATTTTTGATTTTGAGTTCAGCTTAGAGGGTCAAAATATAAGGACCAATCTGAACATCCTACCACTAGGATCTTATGATATGATTATTGGGATGGATTTGTTGGAAAAACACAAAGAAGTACTAGACTGTTACACAAAGATACTTAGCTATAAAGATGATTTTGTCACTGTTAGAACAACCCAAGCCATACCACCTGTATTAGTTAGACAAGTTTCAGCGATGCAGCTCAAGAAATATATTAGAAAGGGATGTCAAGTTTATGCCATCCAAGTGATGAATCTATTAGAAAAATAAGATAAGCCAAAGTTAGAAGACTTTGCGGTCCTACATGAATTCAGAGACATGTTTGTGGATGAGATGCCAAAATTACCTCCTAGAAGGGAAATAGACTTCTCCATAGACCTAGTACCTAGTTTAGCCCCTATCTCAAAACCACCTTACCAAATGAGTCTACCAGAAATGACAGAATTAAAAATACAATTACAAGAATTGTTGGGCAAAGAGTATATCAGACCGAGTGTCTCACCATGGGGGGCACCAGTCCTAATATGGTACTCTAAGACTATGTATCAATTATAGACAATTGAACGAAATGACTATTAAGATCAAATACCCCTTACCTAGGATAAATGATCTGTTCGATCAAGTAGGTGGGGCCGATATCTTTTCAAAGTTTGATTTATGATCTGGTTATCATCAAGTTAGGATAAAAGACGAGGACATAAGAAAAACAATGTTTCAGACAAGATATGGACATTACGAGTTCGTAATCATACCTTTCGGACTCACTAACGCACCAACCACGTTTATGTGCCTGATGAACAGTATTTTCAGTCAATACTTAGACAGATTTGTGGTAGTATTTATCGACGTTATTCTGGTCTATTAAAAAATGGAGGAACATGATCAATACCTAAGTATA
Organism: Picea mariana; assembly: GCA_032191745.1. NCBI lineage: Eukaryota > Viridiplantae > Streptophyta > Pinopsida > Pinales > Pinaceae > Picea > Picea mariana. Next base: position 24,566 of record JASDQU010819613.1, on the reverse strand, counting down.
TTTTTGCAAACATTGACGAAACACAAAATGTATGCCAAATTTGACAAGTGTGAATTCTATCAAAAAGAATTACAATATCTAGGACATGTAATTTTAGCAGAAGGGATTGTCGTAGACCCGGAGAAGAAAAAATCCATTATGGAATGGCCGGTACCTAAGGATGTAGCATATATCCAGTCATTCATGTGAATCACTGGATATTACCGTAGGTTTGTAGAAGGGTTTTCCAAGATAGCCTACCCTATCACGTCATTACAAAAGAAGGGAACCAAGTTTAACTGGTCAGAGAAGTGTGAAGACAATTTTAACAAATTGAAGGAATTATTGACAACTTCAACCATATTGAAGGTAGAGGATCGAAATAAAGACTTCATCGTATGTGTTGATGCAAGTAAAGAAGGACTAGGGGGTGTCCTAACTCAGAAAGGACACGTTATTTGTTATGAGTCCCGAAAATTAAAAGAACAAGAGAAAAATTATGTCACTCATGACTTAGAATTGGCAACGGTAAGACACGCCTTAAAAATGTGGTGACACTATGTAATGGGCAAAAAATTTCTACTATTGATGGATAATAGCGAGGTGAAATATTTGTTTAACCAACCAGATCTTAATGCAATACAAGCAAGGTGGCTAGCCTTTTTAAGTGAATTCGACTTCTAGGTTAGACATATCAAGGGTAAGGAAAATAAAGTAGCAGACACTTTAAGCAGAAGAGTCCATCGGTTATTTGAGATAAATATCAGCAGAGCAGAAAGTGATCTGGAACAAAGAATAAGGACAATAGGAATTAACGATGAAAATTACACTAAGATGATGGCAGAGTTTCAAAATAGTATCGCAAACTCAAATAAACCAGATCGAAGTATCGACAAAAGGGGACTATTATGATTTAAAAAACAGACTTTACATACTAGATTCAACAGAGTTAAAATTAACGGTTTTAGACAAAGTGCATAAGAAACCATATTCCGACCATCCAGGTTACCAGAAAACAATAACAACACTTAGAAAACTATTTTACTGGCCTAATATGAAGGGTGAAACAACATAGTACTTGGCTACGTGATAAAATTGTCAGCAGGTTAAGGCCGAGCACCAGCACCCAACCGACCTATTACAACTATTACCAGTACCAGAATGGAAATGGGAGACTATATAACTTGAATTTATAACAGGTTTGCCTAAAACTTAGAAACCAAATGATTCTATCATGGTTGTAATCGATAAACTCAGTAAGTATGCACACTTTATTCCTGTAAAGTATACCTTTAAATCTATAAACATTGTTGAAATACTCATGAAAGAAATTTTTAGACTGCATGTTATTCCTAAAATGGTGATTTCAGATAGAGATGTAAAATTTACATCCGCGTTTTGGAAGGAATTTTTTGCAGGGCTAAACACTAAGTTGAATTTCAGTATGAGCTATCATCCACAAATGGATGGACAGACCGAAAGGACAAACCAAATCATAGAGGATATGATGCAGATGTACGTAAGAACAAAACCAAGCAAGTGGGAAGACTACCCACACTTGGTAGAAATTGCATATAACAATGGGTACCAAACCTCGGCTAAGTTGAGCCCTTTCGAAATACTGTATGGAAGAAAGTGTATGACTCCAATTAGTTGGCATAACCCGGATGACATACTCATAGTTGGACCAATGATACTCCAAGAAATGGAGAACATGGTAAGAAAGGTACATTTGAACTTAAATGAAGCACAGGACAGACAGAAGAGCTATGCAGATCATAAAAGAAGACACTTGGAAATTCAAATGGGAGACCATGTCTATTTGAAGGTCAAAGCCCAAAAAATCTCATTGAAGTTAGGGAATTGTGCCAAGATAACACCCAGGTTTTGTGTGCCCTTCGAGATACTAGCTCGAATGGGACCCGTAGCTTATCAACTTGCACTTCCAGCTAATCTAAGAACTCATAATGTATTTCATGTTTCCTTGTTGAAAAAGTATATTCATGACCCTACTCATATGATTGATTGGAACTTGGTGCAGGTGGAACTCGAAGGCGAGTTTCAAGTGGAACCCCTACGCATTCTGGACCGGAGAGAAGTAGTACTTCGAAATAGAGCCATCACTCGGGTAAGGTGCATTGGAAGCACTTTAATCCTGAGGAGGC
>JASDQU010819612.1:48878-59770 GCA_032191745.1 Picea mariana | reverse complement strand
AAAATTAGTTCTGAATGAATTAATTATGTTGGCTTATATTTCTGAGTGAATACTATTGTCATTAGATTTACTAGTTGGAAGGATCTATTTGGTTAATCTTCCAGAATAATAGTTATGTAGATTAGATTACCGTTGTAATGAGATAACAACGGTAGGATGAACCCCCAATTAATTGTACTTTTGCTATGTAAACTAGCTATGTGCTTAATAGGAATAGAACCGAATTATGTAGGTATATATGCACAGACGTATGAATTGTTCTTCTACAATAGAAATAGTAATTATATATATATATACACACACACACACACACATTTGTACACATATTATATAGTGAATACATAAACTGTTCTAACAGTTAAGTAGAACCAACTATGCAACCAAAGTACAAATATAATGGTCTCGTATATAAAGGAAACTATATGAATATAATTTACAGAGATGTATCTATAATTTTTCATTTGTAGATATGACTACACGGATAGACTCAGACCCCTTTTTATTATCTATTGCATAGATTCAATCAGTTGTTGATAATGACAAGGAAAATAAATGGTTCAACAATCACAGATTAGAGTTCTGAAGTAAAATAAATAGTCTCAGACAGTCATGATAACAATACTCTGAAGTCAAATAAATAGTTCAGGTAATTCTTAAACAAAGTTCGGAAAGGAAGAAACAAACGGTTCAAACTGTCATTTTATAATTTTGGAATAAAATGTTACAGCAGTAAACAAAAAGGACTAAAGTGTATACATCCAGAACCTTTCCATATTCTATGCTTAAGATCTATTGTAATAAAATTCGAAGGTAGAGCCACGGGAATAAATACAGAATCAATTGAATTTCATTATAAATATCGAAAACAAATCGTAAGGGATCAAAATAGAATTATTATTCACAATGTTATTCATTCCAGAATTATTTGAAGAATAGGTCTATTATTCAAAAGGATCTGTTCGTATACCCATCTAAGTCAATATTTTATTTCAAATAATGATTTAGTCATGTTCAATATATATCATTCTTTCGAACATACAGTATTAAAGTTCGATCCTTATACTCTATCGTAAAATTAAGTTACAGGGTTAAAGGATCAACTGCGTTTAAATAAACAAAATCTTCAACCACGACGATAAATTTTTAAGTTAGAATATTATCAATCCTTAGCCACCTAGGGCACTCCTTGAGAGGGGCGAGATGGAACCCGAGTACCTCTTATGCGTGTGACGAGGGTCGACATCCACAATTTTCGCATGGCCAAAATCCCTGTACGAAATTTCAAACACCATTAGTATTATTTCAATAGAGATAAAATAAGTATAACTTAAAATAAAAATGATTAGTTACAGGAAGGATTACAGAGTCACACTTAACTTGCGACTGGAAGTCTAGTATCCATTCCCTATTACGTTGGGTTGAGAAAATGTTCTAGATTGAAGGGGGAAGAGGAGCTCGAGACTTCCTGATGGGTACCCTCGCAATCACAGGGTCCCATCATTAGCATTGTGTACCAAATCAAATAAATCGAAAAATATCCAGGAAAAGAAATAAAAAAATGGCATTAACAATAAAGTCCGAACTACATGGGTTCATGTAGCGAGAGAAGGCTGGATACCTTTTCAAAATACAAACATTGAGTAAAAAGTTGCAAGTCAATAATATCATCAAAAATCTAGTTGGCACTGACTGAAAGGAGGTTTAATTAAAGAAAAGAAACACAGAGGCAACATCCTTGCCGATTTTACCAGGCTCAAATGGCCTTGACACACACATAGACATTAAAGAATTGGAATGAAAAGGATGACCCAAAATTTAATACCGACTCCAAAGCAACGCATATTACAAAACATATCCCTATAACGAATGTATTTGATACACAGTATTCCCAAACATCCTTTTATATGTGACTATGCCAAATGAAAATACAGAGATCTTGCTGAGGGAAATTTACAGTTGTAAGAATCATCCAGTAGTTGGGAAAATAGAGGACCCCAAATAAAAGTTCAATATGAAATGCCCAACCAAGACTGAAACATTATTAAAAGACCTACCTAATGGAATGGTCGTAACTTGGATAGAATATAATATCCACTTTGTGGCGAGATATCTTCCCTATCGATTTGAATTATGGGCGTGAGTTCTTGTGAAGTTTCGCAGACACCCAACATCAAATAATGGCACAGAAAAAAAAAAATGTAGGGGACGTCTAACCCTAAGAGTAAACTCCATACCAAATCTATACCTGTGTGAATTTGTTGGAAACAGAAATAAGAGAGAAGAATGTCAAGTCCTTGTAGGAATATTAAGATAAAGGAAATGACAGTGAAGCCACTTACCAGTAGTGAGAACAGTCCAAGGAAGTTCTCCAAGTCACCACTCCCCCTCGCCGAGAAACTAAAACGCAGAGCTAATTTTCACAAATGACAAAAGAAAAACTACTAAAACCCTAAAAAACTCATACCACGCAGGAGTGAATGTTGATGGTATGAAGGGAGTGTCTGGCCATGTGATGGAGCAGAGTTGGCATGTCCATATTGGAAGAAGGGTTAGGTGATAGCCCTCATTATTCGCATATACAAGGCCTCCATTAATGGTGGTTCAGAGGCTTAACTCTTGTCTGACAATCCTTTCCTTTCACATTAAATGGGATATGAAGTAAAGGGCAGTTTCCCTCATAGTTCGACTATATGGAAACTATTAATTCTATTTACTATCAGTCCAGATAGTACATCATTAGTTTATACATCGTTTAGGATAGGTAGAGTTAAATGAATTGTTAGCATAGGGTTTTATTAACCAGAACAAAATTTTTTTTTATGCCGATTTGTGACTGGACGATCTTTACCGATCGTTAAATTACCGGGAATGATTTTCGATGATCTTGACCTTGAAATAAATTTTCCAAAATATTATGTGTATAAACCCGACCCCAATACGTTATGTATGGTACATGAGTTTCATCATATAGTCATTTGAGTTCAACTTTGCGCGCAAATATAGAAGTATGTTACTAGAGGAGAGTTTAGGACCATAAGTCCTAAACCTATTATAGTTCTAAGCATAATATAATGTATAGACATATATATATGAATGTTAGCATAACTTCAGAACAAAAAGGAAATGGTAGAATATGGAGTTTTCCCACTTAGGAAATCTGTTCAATATGTGAAAAGTTGGGTAGTAATGTCATCGTTGACAATCAAAACCTAAGCAGACTTATCAGAGTTTAAAAATGGAGATAAAGGGGTACTTTCTTTTATTACCATCGGTTTAAGATATTGGAGAATTAATGTCCTTATGAAAAAAAAATTATGACAAATTTGAGGTACATTACATATGGTATCAGAGAAAAGGTTACAGCACTTGGACCTTGAACAGGGCCAAATTAAGTACTTAGCACATATTTTTGTCTATGTAAAACTAACAAACCATTACTGTTACAAAAAAAAAAAAGCCTTTATGTTTTGTGTTAATCATTGCAGCCTAGGATGACGCAGAAATCAAACTTGAGGGGAATCCCGAACAAAGACCTCCTAAAGATCCAAGACAGAATAGTGACGGAATATCACCTACTGAAGTTCTGGAAACGATGAGGAATCTCATTGTTGAGCTGTAGGTTTTCAAAGAAGACAATGAGAAACTGAAGAAGGCACAGCAGGAACAACAAGAAATAAATGAAGTCTTATTGCGTAGTATAGTGACTTTAAGAAATAGTACCTATCTAAAAGTTACTATGAAAGAAAAACCAAATAATTTTATGAGTTACCACTTGGTCAAATGTCTATGGAAGATCTGATAAACAAATTTATGTAATTACTAAGGTTCGTAACTTGTATTTGGGAGGATAAAGTGAAAATCCAGCGGTTCCTAAGATGTTTACCACAGTTCTACTAGGACAGAATCGAATTTGATAATTCTAAGTCCTTGAGTGAAGTATTCAGGAAAGCCTGAATGTGTTACGACCAATATAAACAGCGGGAAGAATTTTCCAAGGCTTGGAAAGACAAGAAACAAGACTGAATGAACCACCAGAAGAAGGGATACCATCCAGCTCCTTATCGGAATGCAACAAAAAGATTTCCAAGGAAAGATTTTTACTCCAACAATCTGAACACTCAAGGAAGCGGTCAATCGGTAAATCTGGGAACTAAGATGTTTGGGGACAGTCCCCGTGAACCATTAAAATGCTGGGAATNACGCAGAAATCAAACTTGAGGGGAATCCCGAACAAAGACCTCCTAAAGATCCAAGACAGAATATCACCTACTGAAGTTCTGGAAATGATGAGGAATCTCATTGTTGAGCTACAGGTTTTCAAAGAAGACAATGAGAAACTGAAGAAGGCACAGTAGGAACAACAATAAATAAATGAAGTCTTGTTGCGTAGTATAGTGACTTTAAGAAACAGTACCTATCTAAAAGTTACTATGAAAGAAAAACCAAATAATTTTATGAGTTACCACTTGGTCAAATGTCTATGGAAGATCTGATAAACAAATTTATGTAATTACTAAGGTTCGTAACTTGTATTTGGGAGGATAAAGTGAAAATCCAGTGGTTCCTAAGATGTTTACCACAGTTCTACTAGGACAAAATCAAATTTGATAATTCTAAGTCCTTGAGTGAAGTATTCAGGAAAGCCTGAATGTGTTACAACCAATATAAACAGCGGGAAGAATTTTCCAAGGCTTGGAAAGACAAGAAACAAGACTGAATGAACCAACAGAAGAAGGGATACCATCCATCTCCTTATCGGAATGCAACAAAAAGCTTTCCAAGGAAAGATTTTTACTCCAACAATCTGAACACTCAAGGAAGCGGTCAATCGGTAAATCTGGGAACTAAGATGTTTGGGGACAGTCCCCATGAACTATTAAAATGCTGAGAATGTGGAGAACCTCATCTAAGGAGGAAATGTCCATGTTTGATTTCAGCAACCAGAACTATTGCTCACAATCTGCAAGAAGCCTCTACGATGGGAGATGTGGGCAGAACCTTGCATCAGATAAATGCAACCGTGGATGGCCGGCAAGTTGACCATCAGTCCTCTGTGGTGGAAATCGAAGGTAAAATCAATAACAATCGTATTTTTGTTTTAATTGATCCTAGAGCTACATTGATTTATATCACTCCTAGTATTGTGGAGTCAAATAAACTTAAGAAAACAAGACACGTAAAATCTTGGCTGGTACAATTAGCAACAAGAACGAAAATAAAGCTTGTCGACTTTATTTCTGATTATGAGTTCAGTTTAGGTGGTCAAAACATAAAGACAAATCTGAACATTATACCATTAGGGTCTTATGATGTAATTGATAGAATGGATTGGTTAGAAAAGCATAAAGCAGTGTTAGATTGTTATGAAAAATCACTTAAGTATAAAGACCAAAATGACATTGTTAGGATAGTTCAAGGGATATGAAAACCAGTCTCAGTTAGACAGATTTCAGCAATGCAATTCAAGAAATGCATGATAAAGGGGTGTCAAGTTTATGCCATCCAAGTAACAAACCTGTTAGAAAAAAAAATTAAACCCAACTTGGAGGATTTTGTTGTTCTACATGATTTCAAAGACGTGTTTGTTGATGAAATACTTGAATTACCCCTAATGAGGGAGACAAATGTTTCTATTGACCTACTACTTGGTTCAGCTCCTATCTCTATGGCACCTTACCAAATGAGTTTGTCAGAATTAACAGAACTAAAAATTCAACTGCATGAATTATTGGACAAAGAATATATCCGACCGAGTGTTTCGCCATGGGGAACCCCAATCCTCTTTGTGAAAAAGAAAGATGGAACTCTGGGATTATGTATCGATTACAGACAATTAAAAAAAATTACAATTAAGAACAAGTACCCCTTACCTAGCATAAATGATATGTTCGATCAAGTAGGTGGGGCAAATATTTTCTTGAAATTGGATTTACGATCTGGTTACCACCAGGTTAGGATAAAAGATGAGGACATAAGTAAAACATCTTTTCGAACGAGATATGGACATCACAAATTTGTTTTCATACCTTTTGGACTCACTAACGCGCCAGCCACATTTATGTGATTAATGAACAGTATTTTCAGTCAGTATTTGGACAAGTTCATGTTGGTATTTATTGACGATATTCTGGTATATTCTAAAACAAAATAAGAACACGAAGAGCACTTAAGGATAGTTCTACAAAATTTAAGGAAGCACCAACTGTATGATAAATTTGATAAGTGTGATTTTTATCAAAAGAAAATACAGTACCTAGGACATGTAATATCTACAGAAGGCATTGTAGTTGATCCTGAGAAAATAAGAGCCATCATGGAATGGTCGATACCTAAGGATGTAGCAGACATCCGGTCATTCATGGCAATCACCAGATATTACCGCAGATTTATAGAGGGATTTTCCAAAATTGCTTACCCTATCACATCATTACAAAGGAAGGGGACCAAGTTTAACTAATCACTGAAGTGTCAAGACAGTTTTAATAAGTTAAAGGAATTGTTGACAGCCACACCCATTTTAAAACTAGCAGATTCAGATAAAGACTTCATCATCTGTGTAGATGCGAGTAAAGAAGGACTAGGTGGTGCCCTAACTCAAGAAGGGCACGCTATTTGTTATGAATCCCGAAAGCTAAAGGAACACAAACAAAACTATGTCACTCATGAATTAGAGTTGGCAGTTGTAATACATGCCTTAAAAATGTGGCGACACTACATCATGGGTAGAAAATTTCTATTACTGATGGATAACAGTGACGTGAAATTTTTGTTTAGTCAGTCGGACCTTAATGCAAGGCAAGCAAGATGGCTAGCCTTCTTGAGGGAATTTGACTTTGAGGTAAGACATATCAAGGGTAAGGAAAACAAGGTATTCGATTCTTTAAGCAGAAGAATGCATGGGTTGTTCGAAATAAACATTAGCAGGGCAGAAAGTGACTTTGAGCAGAGGATAAAGGCTACAGGTAATAACAACGAAAATTACACTAAGGCAGTGGCAGAATTACAGAACACTACAGAAAATTTAGACAAAACAGATCTGAGTGTGGACATAAATGGGTTACTACGATTTAAAAACAAAATATACATACCAAATTTGACAGAGTTAAAGTTAACAGTTTCGGATGAAGTTCATAAGAAACTATATTTTGGTCATCCAGGATACCATAAAACGATAACAACACTAAGAAAGTTATTTTATTGGCCTAATATGAAGGGTGAAATAGAAGAATACTTAGCTAAGTGTCAATATTGTCAATAGGTAAAAGTCGAACACCAACGTCCAGTTGGGTTATTACAGCCCTTACCGGTGCCGGAATGGAAATGGGAGACTATACCACTAGACTTTATTACAGGTTTGCCTAGAACTCAGAAACATAATGATTCAATTATGGTGGTAATCGATAAACTTAGTAAGTTTGCTCACTTTATTCCTGTAAAGTATACTTTTAAATTTATTAACATCATTGAAATATTCATGAAAGAAATTTTTAGACTGCATGGTATTCCTAAAATGGTGATTTTGGATGGAGACGTAAAATTTATATCTTCTTTTTGGAAAGAATTGTTTGCAGGGTTAAATACTAACTTGAATATCAGCATGAGTTATCATCCACAAATGGATGGACAAACTGAACGAAAAAAAAAATTCGTAGAAGATATGCTCTGCATGTACGTAAGAACAAAACCAAGAAAGTGGGAAGACTACCTGCACTTGGTAGAATTTGCATGCAACAATGGGTACCAAACTTCGGCTAAAATGAGCCCTTTCGAGGTACTGTATGGCAGAAAGTGTACGACTCCAATTATCTTGGATAACCCAATTGACAGACTCATGGTTGGACCAAATATGCTCCACGAAATGGAGAACACGGTAAGAAAAGTACAGTAGAACTTAAAAGAGGAACAGGACAAACATAAAAATTACGCAGACCAGAAAAGAAGACACTTGCAATTTCAAGTGGGAGACCATGTCTATTTAAAATTCAAAGACCGGAAAATTTCACTGAAGTTAGGGAATTGTGCCAAGTTGGAACCCAGGTTTTGTGGACCTTTCGAGATCTTAGCTCGAATTAGACCCGTGGCATACCAACTTGCACTCCCTACCAATCTAAAAATTCATAATGTATTTCACTTTTCTTTGTTAAAGAATTATGTTCATGACCCTACTCATATGATCGATTGGAACTTGGTGCAAGTGGAACCAGAAGGTGAGTTCCAAGCAGAACCTTTACACATTCTGGACATGAGAGAAATAACACTTCAAGACAGAGTCGTCGCCCAGGTAAAAGTGTAATGGAAACACTTTAGTCCTCAGGAGGCCACTTGGGAGTTGGAGGGAGATTTGCAGAAATCTCATCCAATCATGTTCCAAGAAAGGAATGAACACTGAGGAAAATGTTTTATTGAAGGGGGAAAGGATGTAACATCCCCAAAAATAAATTATTTTGGTATTTGAAATTTCTTAGGAAAATTATTTTCGTTTTTGGTAAATTCGAAATTGAAAACTTTTTGCCATTTATGGAAATTTCGAATTTCGAATTGAGTTAATTGTAATTGATGATTTTCACTGTTGGGAAGAGATTTGAATTGACCCGGCTAACTATTTGACTATGACACTTTTATGAAAAAAATATTTTATAATTATTGTTGAAGGACAAATGGAACAACCATGTTAAAATCAGTTGACCATGACTCCATGAGTGGGGAACATGTTGGAACTACCTCAGGACTAATTGTTACAAGTGGAAAATCAAGAATTTGTCCATTGGTATCCCCTAAAAATCAGGTATTTGGAAATCTGTGAAAATTCCGAATGGGGAAAAAGACCTAGGCAAAAATTACTTGGCATATATGGCATATGGGAGGAGGCAGGATGTTGCCTAGTATGCTGGGGGAAAAGAATTTATCTCTTGCTGTTATGAACACTATTGCGGAGTGTGAGGCAAGGAGAAGTTGTTGAAACTGAAGGACTCTTGTTGAGGAGAATTTACAAGTTAACCCTCATGGATTCATGGTCAGGCTAGGGGGATAACGGGACAAGTGATTCGGCTGTTATGGTTGGGAGGAACGTGGTTGTTCCATTTGTTATTCGGAAACCGTTCAGATATGTCATCCTACTCTATTCTCTGGCTGAATGTTATATGGTTTAATAATCTGATAGAATGCATCTGTTTAATTCTGAATGGAAGTAGTTCCTATGGACGAAAATCTGATTGAATATTGTTGACTTAAGGACTAACAGAATGCCTCTAAAATTAGTTCTGGATGGATTAATTTTGTTGGCTTGTATTGTTGAGTGAATACTATTGTCATTATATTTACTGGCTAGAAGGATCTATCTGGTTAATCTTCTATAATAATAGTTCTGTACATTATATTACCATTGTAATGAGATAACAACTGTAGGATGAACCCCCAGTTAATTATACTTTTGTTGTATAAACTAGCTATGTGCGTAACAGGAATAGAACCAAATTATGTAGGTATATATGCACAGACGTTTGAATTTTTCTTCTACAATAGAAATGGTAATTATATATGTGTGTGTGTGTGTGTGTGTGTACACATATTATATAGTGAATACATAAAATTGTTCTAACAGTTAAGTAGAAACAATTGTGCAACCAAAGTACAAATAGAATGGTCTCGTATATAAAGGAAACATTATGAATATAATTTACAAAGACATATCTATAATTTTTCATTTGTAGATATGACTACACTGATAGCCTCATACCCCTTTTTATTATCTATTTCATAGATTCAATCAGTTGCTGATAATGACAAGGAAAATAAATGGTTCAACAGTCACAGATTGGAGTTCTGAAGTAAAATAAATAGTCTCATACAGTCACGATAACGATACTCTGAAGTCAAATAAATAGGTCAGGTAATTCTTAAACAAAGTTTAGAAAAGAAGAAACGAACGGTTCAGACTGTCATTTTACACTTTTGGAATAAAACGTTACAACAATAAACAAAAATAACTAAAGTGTATACATCCAGAACCTTTCCATATTCTATGCTTAATATCTACTGTAATAAAGTTCGAAGGTAAATCCATAGGAATAAATACAAACTCAATCGAATTTCATTATAAAGATCCAAAACAAACCGTAAGGGATCAAAATAGAATTATTATTCACAATGTTATTCATTCCAGAATTGTTTGAAGAATAGGTCTATTATTCAAAAGGATCTGTTCGTATTCCCATCTAAATCAATCTTTTATTTCAAATAATGATTTAGTCATGTTCAATAAATATCATTTTCGAACATACAATATTAAAGTTCGATCCTTATACTCTGTTGTAGAAGTAAGTGTTGGATCACTGAGAGGGGGGGTGAATTAGTAATAGTGTAATTATAATCCTTTTTCTTCAAATGTTATATCAATGTACAATTATTATCCAATAATGAGCAGTAAGAAATAAACAATCACACACATACACAGTACACTAGTGTTTTACGTGGAAACCCAAATCGGGAGAAAACCATGGAATGTTTTTTCTTATATGTCTTGAAGAATTACATTCATTGGAAGCACCAACTTCTTTTGTTTTCCAGCTGCAACTGGAAGGAGGCTCCAACCACCTAATTTCTCAGGCTACAACCTGAGGGAATCTCCAACTCCCCAATTCTCTGGCTACAACCAGAAGGAGGCTACAATCCCCAATGTTCTCTGTCTACAACCGGAAGGTGGCTAAAATCACTTGTCCTTGCCCCGTCCTGCCACCCTGAAGTAGAAGTAGAATGATGTAACCACTATCACACTATCACTGTGAGATATACCGCTGTAAATCTGTACCAATAAATCTGAACCATGCATCAACCATGCATCAACCTATACCTCAACCTGTAATCAACCTGTACCATAAACAAGTGCATCAACC
>JASDQU010819612.1:22160-32226 GCA_032191745.1 Picea mariana | reverse complement strand
TCTGTATTTCTTCTGGTAAATCATCTATCCTTGTACTGGTCAAAAAAATTTTGGGTTTCCTAACTACAATGAATTGTGTGTCTTCCTTCTTCTTAACCTCACTAAGAAGTTCCTTCCCACTCATGAGAAGTACATTATTGCTCACCTCTGTTTTCACTTCTTGGTTCTTGATTGGCAACGACATGTGAGTCCTGCCATTTTTCTCTAGGGTGTATGTGTTCTTTCTCCCATCTTGAACTATGTTTCTATCATATTGCTACGGTCTACCCAAAAATAGATGACAAACATCCATGGGAATGACATCACATAATATTTCATCCTTATATCCTCCTATTTTAAATTCAACTAAACACTGTTTAGTGACATTTACCTGATTTCATTTTTGTAACCATGAAACTATGTATGGGATTGGATGTACAACATTCTCCATCTCTATCTTTTCTACCATCTCTGTAGATACGAGATTGTCTGTGCTACTGCTGTCCACTATGACCTTGCATACCCTATCTTTGGTTTTGCAAGTAGTCTGAAACAGACTGTTTCTTTGGGATGGGTTCTCTGCCTCTTTCTCTAGCATTAAGAGAACTTTACTCATCATCAAGGATATTCCTCCCTCAGTGTCTTCTACCTCAACATTCCATCCTTGAGCTTCAGCAATGTGATCTTCACCACCATCTTTCTTCCTATCTGGACACTCATAGGATTTATGTTCGATCTTCCCACAGACAAAGCATTTTACTTCACCGCCTATTCCTCTTCCTCTTCCTCTAGATCGAGGAAAAGTATTTCTATCAGCATACTGCCCTCTCTATGAGCTTCCTCCGCTCTCATGTTGAGTTTGAGGTTTCTTCCCCTCTTCTTTAGATTTTTTAGTTCTGTCTTGGGAAATTTTTTTGACTCTGGCTTGACTTCTACCTCGGCCTCTTTGACCTTGCTTCCGGCTCAGCTTCTCTTAATCTTTCAGAGCCATCTGATAAGAATCCTCCACATTCTGAAGTGTCATCATGCTCATCTCGTCCTGAATGTCATATCACAGACCATTCATGTATCTGGAAACCTTTTCATCATCGCTTTCCCGATGACCTACTCTGATGTTTATCCTGTAGAATTCTTCAGTGTATTCTTTTACTGACATCAACTTCTGTCTCAAATTTTGCATCCTCTGAAACAGAGTGATTTGATAATCCTTGGGTATAAATTTCGCTTTCATCTTTGCAACCATTCTATCCCAACTTTTGATTTTCTGCTTACCCTTACAGCGTCTGTCAGCCTACAGTTCATCCCACCATAGTGTTGCATGCCCTTTAAGTCTAGTAATGGCATGTTTGACCTTCTTGTCTTCCTCGACATCCTCATAGTCGAAGTACTTGTCTAGAGGTCTAATCTAGTCTAGAAGCTCTTCAACATCCAAGTTTCCCTCATACATTGGAATCTCCATTTTTTCTCTGGCACCTATCCTTGCAACAACCCTGAATAGGCGTTCATATGTAGCATCTTTGACTACAACTTCTTCTCCTTCATGTCCAGCTTCATTTTCACTTTCAATTTCACTAATATCTCCAGTGTCAACTGTGCGCCTCTGTGCTGTCTCCGTGGCATCAATCCTGGCACGTAACTCATGCTTTTCTCTTTCCACTACTGGATCAGGCATTGGCCTATCTCTTCTCCTCGATGGCATGGTTGTAAAATGTTCCTCTTTTCTCCGCTACAAAAATCAAAGAACCTTTTCTAGGCTCTGATACCACTTTGATGCAGACCACGGACCCTCGGGCCGAGATCTACTCAGGATCATTCTAAATCTACCCTACTGAGTCTGATTGACTCTTTGATTTCCCCCACAGGGAATCCCTCACACACACGATGGTGTATCCACAGGTCCTTATCAGTATTCCTCATGTGATCAAACATAAGGCATCACCCAAATCTCTTGACCACAATAAGATCACAACCTTCATCGAACCGGGACTTTGTCTTTCATGATTTCACGATTTCTGTTGTCGAGATTCGGTCTCTTCAAACCACCGAAACTTGAAATGTCGAAATGCTGAAATCTTTGGCCAGGTCCTCCTCCACAGCTATATCACGTTTCACGACTTCGGGAATTCCGAAACAAATAACCCCGACCTTTTGTCATCAAAAATACCAAAATGCCGAACCTCGATGCGTTCAGCAAAGGCTAGCTCCCCAATGGGACTTTTCATTGATTCAGAGTTTCAGACTTTGCGATTTCATGAATCCGGATGCAAGACTCCTGGCTCTTCAACCTCCAAAACCCCAAAATGGTCAACAAGGTTTGGCTCCGCCTATTTGACGAAGACACGCCACCTGTCCACTCCACTGTCTTCTATCTCTGATGTGGACTCTTGCCACCTGTCCACTCAAGCTTTCCGGCTTTCGAAACTTGAACAACCCTTCGACAATCATTCCTCTATCACTTTGAAACAACGAATTTTGAAATAGAACCTCTACGGAATCAACAACAAGTAGACTCCCTTTTGAACCAATGGCCCATGTTTTTTTGGGCTTCCGGGTACCGAGAGTTCAAAAATCTCGATCCCAAGCACTACCTCCTCTACTTCCCAACACCCGAAGTGCCGAAATCCTGAAATGCACACCAAGTCCTATCGCAACTCACGACTTTGGGATTTTCGCTCCACTATGCCCCGACTCCTTTTCGTTAGGACCCCCGAAATGCCGAACTCCAAAATTTTGAATCACAAAAAATTCTATGCCTCGTCTTCACACACGATAATCCATTTCATGATTCAGAAGTTCGAGTGACCAAGGGATGTGGCTTGCACTCCAGAATTACAAACCCCGATTTGCCGAAATTATCTTGATGGCTCGACGGTCACGATCAATGGTCGATGTTGAATCTTGAAACCAACGTAATGGGTTCATCCAACACTTATCCACTCTGCAACTCTTCTGGATCCTACATTCCTCACAACTTCGTGAGTTCTCCACGGATAATTTTGACTGTTCAATTTCTTCCTCAAGAATCTCTGTGAAATGAGCCAATGTTCTTTCTCCAGAACTTAACCTTCTGCATGATGATTCAGCTCCTCGTCTTTCTTTGAATACTTCAAAGGTGTTGATCCTCCTGAGATTTCTATTGTGAACTTAAGTCTCAAAAAGGACTCCTACATGCACTCCTTATAGAAATCTTTCAAATACTTCTGTGTATTTGATTCTTCGACTCTGTGCACTCTTGGCAACAGCAGTCCTTTACTCTTCAACCTTAGTTGATAAATTTTAAGGCTTCAATTAGCCTACGCACACCTTGCACAGCTTATTTGCTTCACCTGCACTTCTGCTGGAATGAGAACAACGGTATCTCTCATGAGCTTTATGAGATAAAACTTAGACTCTTGTCAACGCACACCTTGCGGACGATTCACTACACTCCTTGCAAGAACTTCTCTCAGAAAGAGAAACAATTGAAACTCATTCTCTTTCTCTCTTAGACTTCATATACTTAACATGAAATAACACATTCAACACAACATTGAAACAAATGCATAAATAGAGAGAATAAAACAATTGTAAGCATACCATTCAACATGTATAAACAGAAAACATCATAACACTATGAATCTGATTCAAAGCTTCATATATTAATTCAAAGCTCCTGTACATGGGTTCTTCTTTTCAATTCTCTGCTACATCTCTCTTTCTTTTGTTCTGTGCTAATGATCATAATGTTACAATGATACAAGGGTGAGGGTGTCTATATCCATTTTCCCTCCTACTCTCTAAATTGTCTAATCTATGAATTCAAATCTACCTACTTTCCTTAACTACACATAAATGCATCTACATACTACAGACGAGAGCAATGTTCAAGGTCTGTTCACAATATCTTGACATAAATGTAAGTATTCTCCCCTCCAGCTATCACATTAATGTCTGCTTCATTAATTTTACAAAACCTTTCAAAAACGTGCGCTAGTGCTTTTCCAACTGTCTTTCGCCTTCATGTTTGCTTGGTTGGTTGCTTACGATGCTCCTGCATCAAATTCTTTCTCAAAATTTGGACTAGCTAATACAGGAGCCTTTGTCAATGCCACCTTGATGTCTTCAAAGGACTTTCTTGCTTCAGGGATCCATTTTATTTCATTTCCCTTTTTTAGCATATTGGTGATGTGCTTTATAATTTCAGCTAAATTTGGGATGGACCTTCTTAGAAAGTTTACTTTCCCCAAGAAATATTGTACCTCGTTTTTGCTTTTGGGTATGCCAATTTTCAATATCCATTCAATATCCCTTTTTTCTATTGGGGATCAACTTTATCCCTTCCATCAAAATAATATGTCCTAAGAGCTTTCCTTCTTCCATGGAAAAAATTGACTTTTTTGGATTTAGTGACATGCCAAATTTTTTTTATTTTTCAAACTCCCTTCTGAGATGCTTTAGGTGTTCTTCATCTGAGGCAGAATACATAGTAATTTCATCAAGGTAGATAAAAATGCATTTATCCCTTTCGTCAGCAAAATTTATATCCATATCTCTTTGAAATGTTGCCTCTACATTCATAAGCCCAAAAGGCATTTTTGCATACATAAATGTTCCCCATGGTGTAGTAAATGCAGTCTTTTCCTGGTCATCAGGGTGCACCATAATCTGATTATACCCAAAGAAACCATCTAGCATTGACATATTTTGAGATCCCACTACCTTCTGTAGAATATGATCCATTTTAGGCAATGGATAGTTGTCCTTTAGAGACACCTTATTTAGATTTCCTAAGTCTACACACAACCTAATTTCTCCACTCTTTTTCTGGACTAGTACCAGGTTTTCCACCCATTTGGAAAACCTCAAGGACACTATGATTTTTTCTTCAAACAGTTTCTTTACTTCCTTTTCTATCAATGGTAATAGAAGAAGGTTTATTCTTCTTAATGTTTGTGTGAATGGCTTGTGATCTCTTTAATTGGGATAACATGTTGAATTATACTTGTATCATAGACTTTTAGATCATCATAGATCCAAGCAAAAACATTAGGGAATTCTTTCATTAATTTGACATACCTCTCTTTGACTTTATGGCTAAGCTTTCTGGACCACTTCACGATCTTTGGATCTTCTGGAGTCCCAATGTTGCAATGTTCCACATCCCCTTCATTTATTGTTATCTTCGGACTTCTGGCTACGTCATTGTTATCAAAATGTTTCTCTAATGGCACCAGGCCCTTGGGGATGATGTTACTCTTTAGTTGAATGATATCTTTGCCAGCAATATGATTGTCAAAATATCCTTCTTTCATGAAAGCGGTTGCATCTATCTCATCATCACAATATTCATCATCAATGTTCAAATTCTCGAACTCGTTCTCCATTCTGAGTAATATTTCTATCTGTTTATAATTCTTGAAGACTTGTCAGTACTTCATATTGTTTGGTATTGCTGGCTTGTACTTCACCTCCACCTTGTAGCTTTTTTCAGGGAAAATTGGAACTTTAAAGACTATTGCTGAAGTGGCCAAGGCATCGACAACCTGATTTTGTTCTCTCGGAATTTTTAAAAGATTGAATCCTTGAAATTTCTCAAGGATTTATAGTACCATATTCTATATGCCCTCAATCTGGGTTGTTTTTCTTGGTAGATACCTTTGATTTGATTTATAATTAGCTCAGAATATCCATCTACAACAATTCTTTTGGCACCCATCTCTTCTAAAAATTTCAATCCTAATATCAACGCTTCATATTCGGCCATGTTATTAGTGCATTCAAAAACAATTTTGTAGGAACATAATTTTGAGTCTCCTTTAGGGTGGTTGATCCATACGCCAGATCCATCTCCTTCTCTATAGGCATCTCCATCAAAATTCATCTTCCATAACTGGTCCTTTGCATCATCTTGTTGTTCTAAAAGATCGTCCATCTGTTGTTTAAGATCATTTTTTTCATCCATAATTCTTTATGTTTCCTCTTCTTTAGAGCACAGGTCATTGAAGAAGATGGAAGATCCTAATTCAGTCTCCACTAAATAGATAGGATGATTGCTAGGCTATGATTTATTTATGGCCATGTATTTAAGAAAAACCTCCCTGTATAGTATTTTGTCTTGACCAAAGACAAGAATAGTAGAATAAGACATACCCATCTGGAGAGTTCCTTTCAATTTTGCAGCCCATGATCTAGACAACAGCATGCCAAACTTTGGAGGGATATCAGTGACCACTACATCCATAATCATATTCTTCACTGGGATTTGTGCCAAAGACACTACTAGATCTTTGATCATGCCAAGGCATTTCACTTTTCTTGAATCAAAGGAGAATATATCTTTATAAGGTCTTGTGACATCAAGGCCCAGTTGGTCCATGACCACTTTGGGCATTAGGTTGTGAGATGCTCCAGAATCTAGCATAGCATTGTGTAGATTCATGTCATGGATCTTCAAACTGACATAAAAATGAGGAACTTCTTCGTTCTCACTTCTTTCTTCTACTCTTGGTCTGAATAATATGGCTGGGTGATCATCTTGTATGTTCAGGGTGTCGGATTTTTGCCCCATCTTAATCATCTTGATGATCTGATTTATGTACTCACTATTCTTAATCAATTCATTAAATGGTACCAAAATTTTTATCTTAGCCATTTCACTTTCGAAATCAAAAGAGGATGGATTTTTTTCTACCTCTTTGGTGACCATTTCTTTCCTAGTCAATAATTTCTTCTAGGATTCTTATTTTTTCTTCCACTTTTCCATAGTATCCTTTGCAACAGAATCTTTCACAGTGGAGTCATTCGCAGCTGAATCTTTTGCAACAAAATATTTTTTGGTCTGACTAGAAGAAGGCACGTTGTTCTAAGCTTCTTTGGAGGGATTCCCCTTCGAGGGATTACCCTTTGGAGGGTTTGCGGGTACCTTTTGATTTTGGAGGTTATATTTCCTTTGGAACTGCATGATGGTGTTTTTCAATCCAGTCTCATAATCCTCTCTTTCTACCGATACCCTTTCCTCTTCATCTTGCAAAATGATCTCACTTGCATCCATGAACTGGTCGTGTTCTTCTTTGGTCAAAAAAACTTTTGTTTCTTTGTCATCATAGTATTTCATGTTATATTCTAAATATCCATCATAATCCTCATTCACATAATTATTTTGGAAGGNGGCATGATTTGTTGTTCCCCTTGATTTCCTTGGTTTCCCTTATTTGCCTAATTTCCCTGATTTTCCCGATCTTCTTGATTTTCTTGATTCCCCTGATTTCCTTGATTTCTTTGCTCTCTTTGTCTAATTTGTGGAATAGCTAGTCTTCTCATATTTCTGGGTGGACCATCAACTTGTTCTCTGGGTTTAGGCCTATTTTCTAGAGCCATTCTTTCCATCATCTGCTCCATGTTTCTCATCATTTCTTCAAATCTTTCCTTTGATGTTTGTGATGTCGAAGGTTGTTCTTTATCCTGAGCTCTGTTTGTGTCTCTACCATCATTAGTTTTGATCTTCCCTGAAGCCATTAGGTTCACTTCCACCTCTATGGCATCGATCATCAAATCGTCCAATGTGGAAGATCTTCATTCTCTTAATAATTAAACAAAGTCACTTTCAAAAGAATCAACATATTTCAATTGAGCAACCTTAGGGGGGGGTTTAATTTATTAGGAATAGCATTATATACCTTCATGAATCTAGCTGAAAAATCATGCACCATTTCATCGAGTGATCTCTTCATATTGTTATAATGGGTCAACAACTGAAGGGGATTTTTCTTATCCCCCCAATTTGCAAGGAAGTTTGTTTCAAAGGATTCAAAATCTGTGATACTACCTATTGGAAGGCATCTGAACCACTTCCTTACATCTCCTACAAGGCTTTGTGTAAATAGCCTCATCTTCACATATTCAAAGTCCACTTCTTCCAAGTCTATGAAATCATTAAACCAGTCTAGATGTTTTTGGGATGATATGTTACCTTCAACATCATATAATTTGATCCTCATATTGTAATCTTGAGGCAGATCATGTAGTTGAGCGAGAAGTATGAGGGAAGAAAATATGGCTTCCATAGTTGTTGTGAGGGGTTAGAATGAACATTGGTTCTGAGAAGGGGTCACTATAGGCTTGGAAGATGCAGCTAAAATTAGATCTTGGAATCTCTTTTCGTCAAAGATAGTCTCACTTAAACAAGATTCAGACTTAGTTTTGAACAGGGATTGTTCACATTTCATGTCAAACTCAAGGATTTCAATGTTAGTCACTATGTCCTTAGGCAAAGACAAATATCAGTCTAGACACAACACTAGGGTTATAGGCCTATCTTTTCTCCTGCGTACAATCTTCTTAGGGCCAGACACATGGATTGCAACTTCTGGGTCTGGATTTCTCCTGGTGTGAACTTTCTTAGGGGCCAGGATTTCTATCTCACACGGTGTGGTGCAACTGGTCATTGAGTAATGGAGTCTCTAGGGTAAAACTAATCTTATCCAATAAGGTATTTAATCCACTCTCACCCTCAGGGATCAAACTAAAGATTTAAGTCGTTTTCCTAGGGAATATTTTTTCAATTTCATCCTCGACAACGACGCCAAAATGTTAGCACTCTATAAATTTTGTCTGACTGATAGAAAAATTACAGAGGTAACTCTTTCAACCAACTTTAGAGATGAGGCACTAGCCTACTCAAATTAGAGAGGGATCTCTCATGTCACTTGATATTTCTTTAACAATCACTGGCTAAATTTGGTTTGTTTTGGGCATTTTTAATAAAATTGTTGGCAATGAAGAGGAGGAACACTCAGGGCTATGGAGTCACAATTCTGAAAGTGAATGAAAACAATGATTAGCTAGGATAACTCTCCAGAGGATAAAGGAAAAATTGAGGTGATGAATCTGAGTTATTCTTAAATTTAAGTAGAGTGTAGGAAGATAGAGAAAACAAATAACTACATCATAGCATTACTAAAATGAATTATGAATTAGTTAAGAAGACAATCACATAGTTTAAATTGCTTAAGCCAAGAGCATCATAAGATGAATTATGGGCCTTTAACTCTCCAATTTAAATAGAAGAAAATGTAAATGGAATAAAAGATCACAAGGAATACATACAATGAAGGAAGAAAAAGCTCATATCACCACCATTAGAATATTTTCATAGAGATTTCGAAAGCTTCTGCATATATATTCAATTCAGCTTCAGAAAATTACAATAGAGTTTACAGCAACAAAAGGTTCCCTTGCACTTCTCCCAACATTAATTCATTCAAGTATCCCAGTATTTATACAATTTGATTACAATGGTTGAAATTGAAAATTTTCAGCTTCTAAAACTGATTATAATAATTTCAACTGATAGTCTCGGTATGGAAACTGATTTACAATGATTGAACAAAAAGACGTTTCAAAACCAAAGAGGATTCCTCTGACTGTTCAGCTTCTTTCATGACATATGTCTCAATCTGATCCTCTGTCAAATATGCAAATTTGATGACACTTGGAAATCATTTACTGGTTCCGAGGAAACTGCATTTTGTCTTACCCAACCGCACAATTTCCTTCCATTGTGAGTCAGAGGGGATCTCATAGTCCATCATCTCTTCAATAAAAATCTCCAAGTCAATGCATGTGGTGTAGGACATATTCAACACACCAACTTTCACTATTTTGAACTTATTATTTCAAAGTCTATAGCCAAATACTCTACCAGGCTTGGGCCTTTCAGACTTTCTTTCATAGCCTCAAATTTAGAATGGTCCATTTTACACTAAATGAGAAGAGAATTTTAATTTGTTTGATTTTATAATGAACCTTTTCCATCCCAAAATGATGGGAGGCCTTTGATAAAAAATTGTTCAAATGTATTCTTAAACTCCTCTATGTTGTGCTCCATTGGCATAGCTTTGTTATGGACCGATCTAGGAAGATTGTTCTTAGCGATGATCCTCCTAGCCGAAATGCTCAATGCAGTCCTCTCCTTTACCCCGATAGTTTAGAGATCAACAATTGGCAAATAATTTAACAATTCAATAGCATTTTGGGCCCATTCTGAGGGTTTCTTGGCTAATACTTCATTAACGATAGTATACTTTCTCCGCGCCGTAACAGCCACATT
>JASDQU010819612.1:8879-19232 GCA_032191745.1 Picea mariana | reverse complement strand
ATTTGGATCATTTTATCTTTCTCATCCAGAGAAGATTTTACCCCTTGAGGGCCTTCAGATTCTAACCTTTTGACCTTTGTCATCCAGGCTTTGTTGGATGCTTTTTCCTGCTTCAATTTTCCATCTAGTTTGATTCCATGCGTTGTCAATCTTTCAACCCTTAGACCTAAGCTCAGATAATCAGAATATAGCACATTGTTGACATTCCTGTGGTACTTTACTTTGTCAGGGGCACCAATATTTCCATAGTGCATTTTGATCTCAAAAACCTTATCATCATTAGCCACTGCTATGTTAAACATCTTTCTTTCCACATCCGTGACTGAGACAAATGAAGTCTTATGTTGGGAGATCTTCTCTACTTTGAGAAATAGGTCCCTTATTTCTCTTTTGTCCATACTTCCCTTCACAACATACTAGTTCATTAAATCTTCCTTGGACTAATAAATGGCCCCAGGTGTCTGGCTAAATATGTGTTTCCTTCTGCTAAAAACCTTTGTGTTTCTTTCACTTTGTGAAATGCTTCCCGTAACAGCTTCTTCGTTCTTGGTTTCACCTTCCACCATCTCCATGAATGTTGTCCTTTTGGGCTCTTCTTCTTCTAGGTCGACTATTTGAGAGGATGATGTGATTTTCATTTTCTTGAGAGTATCTCACTGGCTACTGGCACCCAGGGCCTCTCAACTGCTCCTCTTATTATAGAAACTCATTTTAGGAGCTTTCACAACTAGCCTAGGAGAAGGTTCCTGTGTTAGGCTCTGATGAGAGGTTGTTTCTGTATGTTTTGTTTGATCATGTCGTAGAGTGACCTCCATATCTACAGAGGTTTCTAGATTGGCTAGCTTATCGAATCCTTCAACATGCTCATGTTCATAGGGGCCTTGTCTGCTCTCCAATATCCTCTTTGATATGATCTGTTGCAGATCATATCTCCTCCCCTACAACTGTGTGAACCTGAATTCACTGAGTTTGGATTGAATATGAGGCAAACAGGACTTGTTCTTTACCACAAAGGTTCCAACTATGAAAGGAAACTTTAAGTTAGAACCCTTGTGTGTTTTCAAAAAATGATATGTCTCTGAGATGATCATTTGTCTTATGAACTCCAAAGAAAATATTTTGGGAGTTAGAAAGGCTGGTAAAAGATAAGGTCCTTCCTCAGAGCCATATATCCTAATCACAGTAGATTTTATGAACAACATCCAATCTCCTATCTTGTTCTCTGGATTTGGTTGCAAAGAGCCTTTCATTTCCTCTAGAACCCTTGGAAGATCTGAACCAAAAATAAGACTGTACACCCTGGACATAATCTTATTGATGAAAATAAGCATGGTGATCCTTTTACAATCAGTTGAAATAAATACAGTCTTAGGAAATTCGACTTTTTTAGATTCTAGAAACATTCTCAGCAAGTGTGTGTGGTATCTAATGTGCTTCAATGAATTGAATTTAACCAGTTGTTGATGCATATTGTCAGCAATAAATTTATCAAAACTGACACAGAGCAACTGACCAGATAAAAAGAAAGTTAACAAGAAACCTAACATGACTTTTACCACAAAATTGTCATTGTCCAATCCTAATATTTGACTTAGCAGAGAACAAGCCCACTGGACTTCAATGACCATGACACTTACACTGGAAGCTAACGACGGACTCTCTAAATGGTTTCCAGGCTTGACAATGGTCTGCAGAAAAAGGGTTTTCACTTCTAGTGGGAATTCGCTATAGATCATGATCATTTTATGTTCCTCGAAGGGCTATGACACTATGGGGGAGGACTCTGGTATACTGAGGGTGTGCCGAAGAAATGGACTGTCTATTTCACATAAAACCTTTCACCCTAATTCATTCAGAATGACTCTTTCTTCATGAGAATATCGTTCTTCACACCAGCTTACAAATTCAAGGAAAGGAAAGACTAATTCTACGACATAAGGGGTGATGGAGGCTTGAGCCTCTTTGAGTAAAGGTATGCACGTTCCAACATTGTCTAACAAATTCGATCTGGATACAAAAATGGGTGAAATTGTTATCTCTGTGTTGAAAACCTTAGAGTCTCTATCAATTAGGGCTTCTTCTCTGGAGGAGATGTCTTGTTCATTCACATATAAAACAACAGGATTAGCAGCCATGGTAAAAAACACCTATTAAGCAGCAAAGGAAGCACGAATTGGATTCAGTTCTGGGCTTGGGTTTCAGATGGATGCTTTGCACAAATTTTCGAATGTTTTAATGCTTCAAAATTTCATAAAATAATGTTGTGGGGTCCTCCTTTTAGGCAGACTGCTTTTCACCCCGATGTATCTCTAAGGGCGCAACGTGTCCATGATTTAAACCAAGGTAGTTTTCCCTGACCCACCCTCATCCGATTCATCTTTGTGCTACAATTGTCGATATGCACCTTGGTGATTGATCTGGGTCGCTTTCAAGATCGATGGTCCACCTTGACCCAACAACTCTTGACATCGAGGGTTGGAGAAAGTTTTTTTACTTAGACTTCTTTTCACCCCGATGTACCTCTAGAGGTGCCACACATCCACAGATAAAACCACGACAGTTTTCCCTAGATCGCCCTCGACTGATTATATTTCGTGCTACTTCAATCGTCGATATGTGCCTTAGCTGTTGATCTGGGCCACTTTCAAGATCGACAGTCCACCGAGTCTTACCTTTCACACTTCTGCTATATTTTTCCATACGTAGCTGGATATAGTCTGGTCCTCTAAGTTATCATTTCTCCTTAGAGACATAGCCCTTCGCCAAAACTCTGAGACTTGGATACGATCGAAAAAAATTTATGGTGATAACATGGCATGGTAACCCCTTTATTGCGCTTAGTTTTTTTGTTTTTTTTTAAGTGCTATGAGGTCAATTGTCCCTATACAGCTTTAGTCAACTCCCATTGAAAATCCCTCTGAGTTGCGTTCCTCCTAAATCCTTCAATTGTACATCTCCCCCATTTGTGATAGTCTTTACTTCATATGGTCCTAACCAATGCATTATGAGTTTCCCTGGATGTTGAAGAGATTTATTGTCATATACCAAGACTAAGTCTCCCTCCTTGAAATTTTTCTTCTTGATGTGTCTATCATGCTAAGGTTCGTCCCTTTCTTTATGTACTTCTTGGTGAAACCCTGCTAGAATCTCATCTTCCTCCATGATAATCTGTTGACTTAGCCTTTCCTGTACTGTGCCTTGCTCTATCATGTTGGTAATTGCTGCTATGCGTAGACTAGGTACCAAAAAATCTAATGGCACCACTGTGTCTTTCCCATACACCAACCTGAACGGTATCTTCCCTATAAGCTTTTTTGCATGTGGTTCCATATGCCCACAATACTACTAGTATCTTCAAGTCCCAATCATCCCTATTAACATTGCAGATATTTGTCAATGCATTCTCGAGGATCTTATTAAAGGCTTCCACTGTTCCATTTTCTTGAGGATGATATGGTGTACTCCTTTGATTTTAAACTTCAAACTCCTCATTCATAGCCTTAATAGTGTTTTTAATGAAGTAGTGCCTTGGTCACTCATCAAAATCCTTGGGCATCTAAATCTAGTGATCACTTTCTCAAACAAGAAGTGTGTTGTTGTCTTTGTGCTGCAATATTTTACTGGTGTTTCTTCTTCCCATCTTGTTATGTACTTTGTTGCAGTAATAATGTACCTCTCTCCTCACCTTTTTGTTGGTGGTTTAATTGGTCCCACAAAATCTATTTCCCATTTTTCGAATACCTACAAGGTTACTTGTGGTTTCAGGGGCATTGATTCCCTTCTATTCGTTTTACCAACCCTATGACATACATCACATCTCTGGCAGTAGTCCTTTGATTCTCTGTGAACATTCAACCACCATAGTCCTGCGCACAATACCTTCTATGAAGTAGTTTTTCTTGCATAATGTCCTCTTTCTATTCCCTCATGGGATTCTTCTAAAATCCTAGGTATTTCATGTTCTAGCACACATATTCTCAAGATGCTATCTACACCCATTTTGTATAAGTGTCTAGCAATCAAATGATAGTATGAAACCATGACTACCAAATTGTTCTTCTATGCAGTGTTGAATTCTTGTGGCACAGTCCCTGTACTCAAGTATTGAATGATGTCTATGAAGTATTCATCGCCTACTTGGACTAAAAATAACTATGCATTGGGAAATATGTCCTCTAGATTCATAGGTTCCTCTCCATTACTGATCCTCGATAGGTGATCAAGTCCTACATTCAACTTCTTTGGTTTGACTATCACTTCAAAGTCAAATTCCTAGAATAACAATAACCATCTACAAATTATGCCCCCCAACACTAGCTTGTTGACGAGGTATTTGAGAGTTGAATGGTCTGTGAACATATTGAAATTTTTTCCCAATAAATAATGCCTGAACTTCTAAAGTGCATTGACCATAGATAAGCCTTCTCTCTGTGTGGTATTGTAATTCTGCTCTGATTCTGACATTTTTATGCTAGCAAATTCTATAGGATGGTCCAATTCTCCTAATCCTGGTTGCACCAGAATAGCTCCAAGTGCTATGGCTGATGCATCTAGATGCACATGGCATTTCTTTTCCCAATCTAGAAATACTAGTATAAGTGTGGTTACCATCTTCTCTTTTAGGGTGTCCAATCCTCGCTAATAGTCCTCATTCCACTAAAACTTGTTGTATTTTCTTAACAATTTATCCATTGTCACAATGATCTGTGCATACCCTTTTATAAATTTCCTATAGTATCTTGTGTGTCCCAATGTTTCTCTTAACGGACGGACTGATTTTGGTGGTGGTAGATTAACAATTACTGCAATCTTGGAAGGATCTACTAGAAATCCTTGTTTGCATACTATATGGCCAATAGTATCCCAAAGGGTGTTCTGAAGATGCACTTCTTGATGTTTAACAATATCTAACACTGCCTACATATTTCTAACATCAGAATCAACACCCCTACATGGTCTTTCAACAGAATATAGACCATCCAATCATTTAGATATACCTCTAGAAACTGGTGGATGAATTCTTTGAATGCGGCTATGACTACTCTGGAAAATATTATTGGTGCATTCTTCAGTCCAAATGACATGAATTTGTATTGGTAGGATCCCCATTCCATGGAAAAAGTGGTATTATATCTGTCTTTTGGGGCTATCTTGATCTGACGGTATCCTGAGAATTTGTCGGTGAATGAATAAGCTTCATGTCCTCCTACGTTGTCCAACACCTCATCTGTGAAAGGAGTAGGGAATGGGTCATGTAAGCATGCATTATTCAGCTTCCTCAGGTTGACACATATCCTTATCCCCCCCCTATTTTTTCTCCTAAAATACCATCGGTCTTCCCATTCATATTCCTCTACAGGTTCTATGATTCCAGCCTCCAACATTCTATCGATTTTGGCTTTGACTTTTTACTTATATATAGGGTTTAGTCTTTATGGTCATTTTCTGATCGTTCTTGCCTCAGCTCTGAGAGGTATCTTCATTTCACCTATCTCTCCATCTATACCTTTCATTTATGTGAACATTGTTGGGAACAGGTCGTTGTACTCACGCAGTAACTCTGTTATGCTTCCCACTATTTTCTCATCCCAATAGTCTCCAATGCTAACCACTTTGGGATTCTCAATTGTCCCAATGTTGAATTTATTCACCTTGATCGACACATCAAATACTTCTGATTCCAAAGGTGGACCTTCCACTTCTCTTTTGCCTTCAACTTTCTGAATTTGAATATTTCATGGGTCATCTTCATCTGGTGCTTCTTCCTGCACATGGTAACATGAAAGTAGTTCCTTTACTGTTTGTATATTTTGTTGTTGTTCTTCTGTCATGAATTCAACTTCTGGTTCTTTAATGAATATAACCCCTCTGATTTGTTTTAGTGGTGAGTCTATGTTGTGGTTCTCATGCTCAAATGAGAAAGCAATTGTACAGTTCTACTGTAATATTGTCCAGTTTGTAGTTCCTCTGTGCAATTCCTGGTTTGTATACTAGTTTGTTGGGATCCCTTCTAATGTGTGAAAAAAATGATGAGACCATTCCTATGGTGGTGTCATTCTCCATAGTGTTCTACACTTCTCCAAGTGTTCTACTAGTGCCCCATTTCCATCATATTTCTACAGCTGGTTGTTTTCCTTTTCTGATCCAAACCTGATGCGCAGTAATCGTCTACATTAGTATTAGTCCTTAATTGTTTCTTTGGTGTTTCCTTGAGTGCTATGTACAGGGCTAAGAGCCTATGATTTTCTAACACTTCATCTTCATATCATGTTAAGAATGCTTCTAATTCATTCACGCCATGGAAGCTATGAGGTTCTCTTATCTTCATACCTACCCATCTTACTGCACAGTCTATTCTTGCACATCTTCTTGTGGAGACTTCGTGTAACCTCTACTGCCAATTTTCTAAGCCTGTATCTGCGTCTAACACACATGAGGTGATGCTTCTCCAACTAAGTACCCCATCTACAGTTGAATTCACATAATCTTCTTAGCACGCGGTTGTTTTGTACAACTGGTTAATTTCCTCCATGTCCAAGAAAGTAGGTTCTACAAACCTTTCCCCTTCAGATGGGTCCAATGGTGTAATGACTTTGTATTCTCTTGAATTGAATGTCATCTTCCTTGTATTTAAGTTGACTATGGCTTGATTTTCAAATGCCCAATCCAATCCAAGAAATGATGGATAAGCTGATGTGCCATCCACTATCTCTATTACTTCGAAGTTGGCTTTAGTACACACTCCATCCAATTCTATTGCCACTCCCTTTAGTCTTCCAATTGATAGAACTTTGTGTTGATTTTCCAGTTTCAGTTGAACATGTGAATTTCCTAATGTAGGTTCTCCCATACATTTCCATGTATTCTTAGGTAATACATTTACTTTGGATCCTAAATCCAGTATAATATCTTCCATGTTGAAATGTCCAATGTTGGCATTCAATCTGAATTATCGGTTTGTTCTCCTTCTTGTATGCAGATGATTAACTATTTTTTGTTCTAGCTTTCCTTCTGCCTATATGCTACATCTTTCTAGCATATTTTGTAATACTTTAACAGAGGATGGATCATTTAGTTTTTTAACACATGATTGCAAAAAAACCTTAATCGTAATTACTTGTCCTAGGGGTTGTGATTCTTTGGTGTGATCCAGCGATGGAGGAATCTCGTATGCTAGTACTTCCTTATTATGCTGTGCAGTTGATGTCGATGCAATGTCTGGCTTCATGAATTATTTTCTATCCTACTTGAATTTCTCATTTTTCTTTCTGCACATCAAACTGCTTCTTTAGTTTGGCATTCTTCTTCAACAATTGGTTTTGTACTGTCTCTTGCCATACTGCGTCGTTTCCTATTTTAGCTCCTCCCCACATAACTATGCTGATGTTTCTTCCTTCATCCCTCATTTCTATCGAAATCCATTGAACATTTGGATTTCTCTGATTTATCTTCTCTTGGATATTCCCTAATAGTGTCGAACATTCTTCTGTGTCACGATCTCATGCACGATAGTACATACACGTCGTGGGTGGAAGTGGAAATTCTCTTGCATAGTTTCCTAGTTGTTGAAAATCATGGCATACCACTGATCCAATGCCTCTTCCAAAGCCACCTCTTGCTCTTCCTCCACCTCTGTATATAGCTCAATCCCCTCATGGTGCTTTATACCCAGGCGGTTGGTTATACTTTGCGGGATTATAGTGTGCTTGCGTAGTATTGTATTGCGGCTGCACAATGTTATATTGTTGTTGCACAGTGTTATACGCGGTTGGGACTTGGTTAAACTATGGTGTCGCTGGCCCAGTCATCATTTCCTCATGCACCTTGTACATATTTGATGGTCTTTCCCTCATGAGTTCCATGGTTCTGCAATCTTTTTCATCATGGCCTACTGACTTGAAAAAGTTGCAATATGAACTCTTAGCTACTGGTTGGTACTTCTACATCATTGGGTAGTGATATGGATCATGCCCTTGTTTCTTACAGATATCACACCATAGTCATCCTATTGGAAACAGGTTTGGAATTCATGTTGCCATGTACTGCGTGAATTTCGGACATCCATTCTTATGGTGTCATTATGTCCTATATGTGGTACACCAAACAAATTCTCTTTTGTCCTTACCTTTGTTTTGGTTTAGCTAGAATTTTAAGTTCTTCAGATCCTCCTTCAGCTCCCCTATGGTTGGATATGTCTTCTGATATTGGTTTTCTTCCAGTTGTAGGGATGCTTGTAGAGCCTTTTTCCTGTGTATAAAACTTTTGTTGTCGCAACAGGTATTTCAAGTGTGGTAGCAGTGAATTGATGAACAGATGCCTATGTTGCATATCTTTCATGACATATTTTAGCTTTCCCTTCAATTGTTTGAATCTCTGGTCAATCTCCCATACAGATTCTCTTGGTTTCTATCTAATCTCTATCATCGCATTCATGTATTGATCTTCTGAACTAGGATTATGGAACTCATTTATTAATAGCTTTTTAATATCTCCAAGCATCCTGGTTGTCCTTGGAGGAATGTTTGCAGCTAAACTCATGTACCAATCTAGTGCACAATCTCTTAGCATGATGGATAACTATGAAATTTTAGTGTCCTATCCTATGATCTATTTCACTTCCCAGATCTTTTCACAAATAAATAGGTGCTTCTCTGGGTCCTCCGACACCTCTCCTTTGAAATCTGGTAACCTAATGGTGGGATCATGTCATGTCATCCCGAATGTTGAACTACTACCTCTACGCAGTGTAGATACTTGACCAATGCTTCATGAACTGGCTCCCCCAGTTGTTTTTCCTTGTGTAGATGCTCTTCCTACTAGCTTCCTTCTCTCTAAATTCAGTTGTCTAAATGGTGGTGTTCTTCTTGGTGTATTAGTCACACATTGGTTTATGGGTTCCACACTGACACTGATATGGATAGGAGCTCTACCTTATATCCCCATTCTTGGACATTTTGTATTCCTATCATATGTCACATGTAGGATTTCCTCAATCTTCTCCACATCCTAGAGATCCTCTACCTCTTCATCACTTTCCAATCCTTCCCACGTGAATATGGATCTCTTCTTGGTGTTCACTTTATATTGGTAGGGTTCTCCACTACGTGTTTTTCTAGTTTTTTCCATGATCCACTTTAGCTATTCTTCATCCATAATAATTGGGTCCAAGGCCTCCTCCTTCTTTTCTTTATCCACTTCTCCTTCCATTTCTCCTTCTGATGTCAATGCTTCACCCCTTTCCCCATGCACGCAAGGAAGTTTAGTTTTCTGAATCCATTTTCATTACACCTTTGTTATATAGTAATATATTAATAGAAGTATATAAAGATCTAATGTACCTACCTCGAGGTCCCTTCAATAATTCTTGTTCAGCTACTTTGTAAGACTTCATTGTATCTATTGCAAATTATGTGATAAATCCTACAATAATGTTGTCTAACCATAAATCTATTGCATGTGTAAACTTATTATCAACTCGTTGTAATTGCGCAATCTCTTCAGGATTCCACTCTAGTTGTCTAATACAATTTGTAGGATGGTTGTATTTAAACCTTTTTATCCACTCCTGCAATACATGTGGGAAATCACAGAAAAATACTTCATGCAAGTCGTTCAATACGTACTTGCCCATATATTTGCATGGTGTCAATGTCGGGTTTCTGTTATCTTTCTGCACAAACTATAGCTCCTTTGTCTTCAACCAGTTCTCTATATCTACCTTCATTGGATTCCATGGTATCAACATCCCCTTTTAGATTCTCATTCTCTCAACATCTTGTTGTCCGATCCGAAATTATTTTGACGCGTCTTCAGTAAATCTCACATACTCAATCCCATCGCATTCCCAACCAACTGGCAAAGGAACCTATTATAACCCTATAACTTATAGGATCAAATGGTGACTGGAAAATTTTCACTATTGATATATGTCATCTTGCAAATAATATTTCATTCATGCAAATTATTTTCAAAAGAAAGAAAGAAAAAGAATAAAGAGGGCATAGAAGAAAAAATGAACAAAGCCCCATGCAATAACAATGACTTGATCCATACTATTTAAACATGGTTAGGTCCTTTTGAATTGATGTTGATAGGATTAGTGAATAGGCTTGGCTAAACTGTTTAATCTTAGCCAAGTAGAAAGGTTAGTTAGTGAATAAATTTGATCAAACTGCCTAATCTTGGTCAAATAACTCTAGGGTAGAGCAATGTCTTAGTCCAACAGTTTAATCTAGGCTAAAAGTGTAGGTAGGTAGGATAGGACACAGGCTAGCCACCTTTTCTTTCAATAAAGTTTGTATGGTGTTCAAAGAAAATGTATGATTATGATGTTTTAGGTGCTTTCCTGACCCC
>JASDQU010819611.1:0-31592 GCA_032191745.1 Picea mariana | reverse complement strand
TTTCTCAAGGTATTATATGTTTGGTAAGGTATTTATTTGATTGAAATTATTGTGGTTATAATTATTTTAACATATTTTTGTTTCCTCTTTTCATTTTGTTATCTCTTATCTTCTTTGATTTGGATATTTTCATAAGTTGTTTTGTATTTTTTGACAAACTCATCGTCAAGAGTATTCATGGACTCTTCTACAACTTTGAATTGGCCATTAACCTTTGCTATTTGGCATTTTAGGTCTTAAAAATATGATTTCCCTTCTTTCACATGTTGACTTATCGATTGAACAAGTGTGATTCAATATTTTTGGATTAAGGGTCTTTTGATTCTTATGCTTCTTTGAATTGATTGCTTACTTTATTTATTTTTCTTTGGGATTCATTTCAAATATTTGAATTTTTTCATTATTGATTAAGAAGAAAGAGAAAAAAATAATTATTTCAAGGTGTTCATTAACTTTGAAAAATAAGGAAAGTACAAGCATTGCATTCAAATATTTGGGTGGTGCATAACTACAGTTTGCATTTGGGTTTATGCATTTGGGAATGGAAAAAGACTCTTCCCCTTTCCATAGTTAACTTTCATCGAAATTGAAATTCTTTCATTTCATTTTCGTCTTGCATGGTTTAAAGAGTCGTGTCAAAATATCATCATTTTCACTTCCATATCCTTGAATAACAAACAACCTTAAAATAAAGCATTAATTAAAATCTATCTAGAAAATTTTCTTTCTAAGGATATGCAAACCAACATTGGTTTAGGTATAGAGATTTGGAATAGGTGGCGAGGATAACTCTGCAAAGATATAAAACAAACATAGGATCCTATGTTAGGGAGAGAAATCCATTTTCCACGTCATTGTCCTAGGACTCCCTTCTCACAAAAGGGTCAATCATGAGGTCACATTGGGACTAGCGGAGTAAATAAACCCACTTCGTTAGTCTTAGTGGTGTGTTTTGCATGTATTACAAATGGTGTCGAAAGTCACTTTGGGATTACTTGGGAAGACAACCCTGTGTGGGCCTTCTCAAGGGGATTTTGGGCCTTAAAAATCCCTGCCCTTGCATGTACAACGTGACTGTCGACTTTTTCCCTAGGATCTGTTGTTGCAAGTGGTATCCTTAGTGACCATTATCCTTAGGGATCTTCCACGAGGTGATGGTGAAGGGGGAATTATTTTACCATGGAAATTTGGTGAACATAATGGGGAAACTTGGCCTATTTCCCTAAACTATGTTGTTCATTTCTTATTGTGTATGTTGCTTGTGTTCAAGATTTCATAAGTAGAGTCTCTAGTATCTGACATTAGATAGTAGTAGGAGATAACTTATTTGGTTCTTTTAAATCATCTTCATGAGGGAGATTTGTATTGGAGATTAATCGTTGGAGAAACAAGGTTCTCTTTCTCAATCTCATACTCTCGTATAAGAAAATAGAACATGTAATGATGGGAATCTTAGGTACCATTTTTTATAACTATCTCAACTAAAGAAAACCCAGTTGAGGGGGGTTCCACCTATCCACAGGTGGGCTTTTCTCACAACACCAAGTATGTCAACTTCGGAACCTGTTGTTCAAAGGTGGAAAAGTAAAAATTTACATAGTTGTCCAAGAAGTACCATGATGTGTTTTCATGGAATTATGATGATCTGAAGACTTATGAAACCCAGATAATTCAACATGTGATTCTGATTAAAGAAGGTGTCAAACCATTCCAGCAAAATTTAAGGAAGATACATATGACTCTTGAACCACTCATCCAAAAGGAATTGAATAAATTGTTAGATGCTTGAATCATTTTTATTGGCAGAGGGATAGACCCAGGGTTCAACTCTTCAACGATGCACCAACAAAACCCTAACTACCGACCCTTTTAGCAACACCTGTGAAGCAGATGAAGTCTCACCTGAGGTAGAGGCAGGGGAGGTTGTAGGACTCAAGTGTCTACAACCTAGCTGGGACACAAATCTATGATCACAGTACTTAACAGAGCACTTTAACAGTTAACATTCATCAATATTTAACCCTCATTCATATCCCAAGTCAAAACCCTAGTTACATAACAACGTGATATTCAATTAGATCTAACACATCCAAGAACTTAGCACATAGAAATAGATTAGATCTAGCATTCCTTCACATCACTAAGCACTAAGCTACTATATCAGATGCATCTAACAAATATTACTGTACCAAACATAAATCACATCAAAACATAACAACCATAATGCACAAAGCAACCACAACATAGGATATACTTGGTTCACCCCAATGTGGGGCTACGTCCACCAACTCTTCTTCTTCTTTATTGTCTTTTGTCAATCTTCTTACATGCACAAAGCCACAAACTAACTCCACACAAGACAGGAGATCTACGCACACCTCGCCAGATCCTCCTTCCCCGAGCTAGGTTCAAGCACAAAGCCTTCTTATAGTCTACACATAAGCTTCTTACAATCACTTGAACTTAGCTTTGCAGGTTCTCATCACAGCATGCACAAAGCACCTAGATCCACACTAAGTCAATTCTACTAGGTCTAGTTCTCTCCTTTCTTACATTGCCTACATATCTATTTATACATTACAAATGGGGCCTAAACATGGGTAAACCCATGGGCCAACATCCCATACCCGTTACATAAACCCTAAACCCAAAAATATTCCTAAAAAGGGGGCGATATCCCACGATCTCCACTTCGCGTTGCGCTCTGCCTTTGACCAACCTGTCGAAGTCCCAAAAATGATCAAAGGCCAACAATTTTTAAGGTCCATATTTAAAATTGGTTGTCGAATATGTTTCTCTTCATAAAGAAGTCAAGAGAAATTAGGATATGTATAGATTTCTGAAACTTGAACTAAGCTTCTAAAAACGATAACTACCCAGTTCCCCCCATGGACCAAATTTGATAACCTGTCTATGGCTTCAAGATGTTCTTTCTATTGGATGGGTTTTTAGGATCCAAGCAAGTTATTATGGAAGAAACAGACCGATTGTAAACCACATTCAAAACTAAATGGGGGACATATTCATATAAAAGAATGCCCTTTGGTTTAGTAAACACAAACATTACATTTAAAAGGGATATGGAAATTACTTTTAAAGGATTAATCGATCAAAGTGTGGTGGTTTATCTCAACGATGTCACAGTTTATTCAAGCAAAATGGAAGACCACCCAAGACATCTAAAACAAATATTTGAACGATGAAGAAATTATGGGATCTCATTAAATCCAAAGAAGAATATTTTTTTGTTTTAGAAGGTATACTATTAGGGCATGTGATTTACAAAGATGGAATTTTAGTGGACCCGAAAAGAAAAATTTCTATTATACAAATCCCTCCACTCCATAGCAAGAATTCAATGCAATCGTTTTTTCAAAAAGATCAAGTTTGTAAGAAGATTTGTTCCATAATTCACCAAAATCATTGAACTTCTTCAACGGATGATTAAGAAATATGTTTAGTTCAAATGGACATCCATTGAGAAAGAGGCTTTTGAAAATATCAAAGCCATTATAGTCACTGCATCATATCTATGAAGTCTAGTTTTCACTAAGGAATTATTGTTGTACACCTTTGTGTTTGATCATTCCCTTGTGGAAGTGCTCACACAAAAGGATGAGCAAGGAAATGAATACCCCATCACATTCATGAGCACTAGATTACAAGGTGTTGAACTAAACTACCCACTAGTGGAAAAGAAAGATTTTGTTTTCCACAAAGAAATCAAACAATTCAGACCTTACATTTTGAATAGTCACACTAAATTCATCGTCCCTCATCTAGAGGTCAGATCTGTCTTTGTTCAAAGGGATTTGGGAGAGAGACGAGGTAATTGGATGACAACTTTGCACAAATGTGACCTCGAATTTAAACTAGAAAACATCATTAAAGGTCAAGGCCTTTGAAAATTGGTGACACAAGATATGGGTGATTAAAATTAAGAAGAGGATGGATGGGAAGAGGAGCCAACTATGTAAACACAACAGTTTCCTTACATTCTAGCTATTGAAGATTCATATTACAATGACCTCAAGTATCTTCTTTAGAATGGTATGACCCCATAGCACCTCAATTCCAAGAAGAAAAGATCACTTAGACTAAAATATTTACAATATCAGTTGGTACATGGCATCTTGTTTCGAAATGTTTTTTATGAGGTACGACTTTGATGCCTCGAAAAACAAGATGTCGACAGAGTCCTCAAAGATATGCATGATGGGATGGTAGGAGGCATTTTTTTAGGAGATACAACAAATCAAAACATATTGAGAGATGAATATTATTTCCCTACACTGGTCAAGGAGGTCCATTCCTATTCACAAAGATGTGAAACATGCCAAAAATCTACAAGAAGAGAATATAAATTTGTTGTTCCACTCCAACCTATTGTTGTTAAAGAACCCTTAAAAAAATGGGGGTTAAACATCATTGGTGATATCAATCCTCATTCTTCCAAGCAACTTAGGTATATCCTAACCGCTACAGACTATTTCCTTGAACAACACATTATCACCAGGTTTGGCATTCCTAAATCTCTTGTGTTTGATAATGCAACATACTTTTCATCATTGAAATTATCTAAGTTTTCTACACAACCAATTATTATCCTCAGGGAAATGGTTTGGTTGAGTCTACAAACAAGAACCTAATTTGAATACTTAAGCGGACGATAGTTAATCACCAAAGATATTGGCATATCTCTCTACCCAATTCCTTTTGGATTGATTGTGTCACTCTTAAGGCCTCAATAGGGAACTCCCTTTAATTCCTTGTTT
This sequence comes from Picea mariana, assembly GCA_032191745.1. Taxonomy (NCBI): domain Eukaryota; kingdom Viridiplantae; phylum Streptophyta; class Pinopsida; order Pinales; family Pinaceae; genus Picea; species Picea mariana. Next base: position 26,817 of record JASDQU010819611.1, on the reverse strand, counting down.
ATGAGAAACAAGTTATCTTACCTTCAAACATTTACCTTCCTTCCCTACAACTTACTCAATAGTCTCGCAAGAGAGAATGTCCCATCATCCAATGACGCATTGATACTTTGTTGAACTTAGAAGAAAATTGTTCCAAGGAAAATCACAAGTTTGAAACCCATCAATAGACTACTAAGCACTAGTTTGATAAGGATTTTGTTGGTGAGAAATATTTCCAGGTTGGATATCTGGTCCTCAAATGGGACAAGTCGCATGAGGATAAAGGAAAAAATTCAAAATTCCAACAATTATGTCTTGGTCCTTTCGTGATCAAAGAGAGTCCTCCTTGTTCATGACCAAGTCCTAAAACACTACATCAAATAGCATCCATGGAAGCTCCTTCATTGTATATAAATTAAAAAAATGATTTTTCTCTTTTATATCTTGCCCAGTTTTACTTTGATTTCTGGTTTTTTTTTTAGATTCAATTCTTACTAGTTTATTTTATTTTCAGGATTTATTCTTCTATCTTGAAAATTTTCACTTTGAATTTCTCAAAATTTTGATAGCTTAGTTTTGAACATGCTTCTAAATTGTAGCACATTTGGTGCCAAAATCCTAATAACTATGAGACCTAGCTTCTAGACACAACCTATCCCTAATTGTATAGATTTGGTTTTCATCACTCTAAGTCAGATATAGTAGTGGAATGTATCTCATCAATATACGAGAATTTTGCAACTAAATACAACAAAGCAAGGAACCAAGGGCTCAACCAAAGAACATATTTGTATATCGTTTGGACTAAGAGGAAATGGTTTATGATTTTATACATTTATAGTATTCCATAGAATGTTAATCAGGGAGTTTTCTCATTTATAGTCAAGTTGGAAAATCTCACTATCATAGGTGTCATCCCTAGTTCCTTTAAAGGAAAATTGGAATCCCCCCCATCCACCTCTCTCTAAGCATAAGAGAATTAAAATTAAAAATGTAATGGATTGGGTAAATTCATTCCATATCACATGGGACATGAAAGTATCTCTTTCGAGGCTATGAGCACTCTCTAGAAGTGGAGCAAGGCTTGTGACCTCAGGGTGACTCCATCGAGGCTATGGATGATCGTTGGTAGTGGATCAGCACTAGAGAAATGCATCACAACCTCTATCTTTAGCATTCTTTATGTTTCATTTCCCCATAATACTTCTCATTCCTCCCCTAGTTCATTTATATATGAATAAGTATGTGTTAAGAGACAATATGTTCTAAGGAATGGTCCTAACTTCCCCTTTGTATCATACAAAAGTTGCTAATTCAAAACCTGCATTCTAAGAAATATTTATGGGACCTATTCTTTCTCCTTTAGTTATGCATGATAACACCTCCCCTCCTCAAATATTTTTGTTTGGATACCATCTTATAGATATTCAAGGATTCACCTAGTGTGCTGCCATTTGTTTTTCCATGCACTACAATCCTCCATTTTCTTGAAATCTACTTCAAAAACCCCTGCAAGAAAATTGAGCCCCCTTCTTTTTTATTTGAAAATTCTTCAACCTATATATTCTTTATGGTCCCTCCTCCCACTCCAAGCATGCTTTTCAACCTTCACATTTCAATCAAATTTGTTTCTCTTGATTTTTGGACACTTAAAAAATTTCAAGCTAAAGTTTTGTTTTTCGAGTAAGTTAATGAAAAATCCTCTGATGCATATCAGAGGAGTTGAAAAAAACTCCTTCCATGTGCATTAGAGGATATCCCTCCAAATTTTTTGATAGCCATTAACAAGTATTTTTCACATGAGCTTCTTTCAAATCCTCCAATACATCGAAGGATTTAATATTAACTCCTCTTATATATCGAAGGAGTTCTCATCTTCCCTTGCAGTGAGTTTTTGCACTCATTATAACAATTCTTTTGATGTGTATCAGAGAGTTTCCCACCAATTCCTCTGATGCACATTCGAGGAATTGACACCAAATCTATCGATTTAAAACTTTCCACCGACTCATATTGTTGAAAATCTCTCCAAAAATTATAAATAAGCACTCAAACCTAAGGTTTTTGTGTTTCATTAATCGTCGAGGACAACTAAGTTGGCCCCAAGTGAAAAAAAATCATACCTGAAGCTTGATTTCCCTCCACCATCCACCGCCTTCCACATTCCATCAAACTGACATGTAATCCCTACTATGACCTCTCTCTCCTTGCATGGATTACTAGTCTATAGTTAAGGTTTCCACAATTTTAAAAAGAATCAGCGTTGCCCAAGTTGTCCTGGTTTCCCCCCATTTTGTTTTGTTTTGATCACCTTCAACCCTTTCGACTTACCCTTATGCCTCAAACCATTTGGATTATTCCTTAGAAACTTTTTTGATGTATCAAAGTAGTTCATATCAACTCCTTTGATACATCAGGGGAGTTAAGACTAACTTCTTTGATACTTCATCACCTCACCTATTCATCGACAAGCCTAACACCGACTTGTCTAACCACTTCAGAAAACTTGTTATGAACCTTATTGATCCCATCCGCGATCTTCCCAGAAACTTTCTTGATGCACACTAAATCCAGTAAAAACCTTTCACATTAACTCTTTCAATGGCCTTTGTAGGACTTGTTACTAACTTCTCCAATTTTCATACCAATTCATCGGAGAAGTTGACACTAACCCTTCATATTTTGGCCTTTTGAGCATATTTTGATCTAGTTTCATTTCTAAGTCTCACCTAAGTGCTCACCATGCCTACTATTATACTTTCATCATTGGATGATGATATTCCACCCAACATTGTCTCCAGCGAATCGTAGGGTACTTGAAGATACTTGGACTGGTTATTTTTGTATATCAACTATGTGTTTCTTTACACTAATCACATCTCTACTTTGCAGGTTTAGACATGTCTCTGAGATAAAAAATGATCGAGAAGGAATCTGACATCAAGGCCTCTAGTAGTGGTTGACATATTGAAGATGAATCAGACATTGTTGGGGCCATGTATGAAGACACCTCTGGACTCTTAGACAAGGAAGGGAATGCACTCATATGGGACAATGTCTATCAGGTTTTCAAAAGATAGAACTTCTCCACTAATGTTGAAGACCAAGATGAACTGAAGATATTCAAGAAAATTATAAATTATACAATATTCATAGTAGAAACCCATGTCCTTATGTTCCATTGTTCTGACACCATCACTTGGATACTAAAGCACACAAATTTGGAGAACATGTATGATTGTAACTCTAGAAGGGATCACATAGCATCGTTTCAACCATAATACTTAGAAACATTTTATCATATCAAGAAGGGGACTAAGAATCTAGAAAATAAATTTCTCATTGATTTCAAACACACAACCAAGGAGTTATTCCCTATGTGGTACAATCCACACAAGAAATTCAAACTTAGACCTAGGGGAGGGTACCCTATGACTTTTCTAAGGAGGCCTTATTAGTACATGGTATCCATGCTATGCAGGCTATATAGGGAGAAACATTCCTCCCAGTTCCCCATGTCATACATTCCTCTGATTTATTGCTGCACGGATGAAGGATTATCATTTAACTAGGATTACATCTTATCGGCTAACCTGGTAGAATCCATAACTAGAGTTGTAGAAGATCGTCTAGGAACTTTCCTGAGTTTCCACATTTCTTCATACCTCATGGAAATCATGTGTGTATCCCACAAATACCCAAGTATGTGGTGGAAATGGAAACCATTAGACTAAGTAATTCATATATACTGCAAAGTGCTCTGGGAGCACAAGTACAGGATGAAATTTCAAAATATATGGGAGAACTTTTTGGCTCCTCCATATGAGTTCATATTTTGCACACCATCCTCAAGTATGATGGACAAGGTGATAAATGTCATAAAAAGGATTGATAATTGGTACCTTATCGAGCATGGTACTTATATCATGGTGTACAACACCATGAAATCCCCCCATATCCTCCCTCGGTTTGTACCAAACAAGATAGTACTCTAGGAGGTGGCATATCAAACAATGATCCATGGAGTAAGAGAAATGTTATACTGACGAAAGAAGGAAATATGGTCATCGCTCCCACTATACATTAGTGTCTAATAGTTTTCAAATACCAATCAAGAATAGGAAGAAGTAAACACCTTAATCTCATACCATTTTGGAGAGGAGAGGTTCAGGAGACACGACCCAAAGGGGGTCATAAAATTACATTTAAATAAGGATTTCCTTGGGAATACACAACAAAAGTATGGGAGAAGGAGGAAGAACATCACAATGAAAAAACATATGATGATGTCATATTCAAGAGACGACGCAGACCCTTAGTGAGGAATTTGAATAAGAATAAAGTGCTATAAAAATCTAGAAAGAAAGAAGAGGAAGAGGCAATAGAAAGGGTGTCTCTTGATTCCTCTTCTACACAATGAGGATCAACAGAGGAAGAAGAGACACTGGATGGTAAAAGGAGGAGGAAGAAAGAGAAATTTCACAAGAAAAATAATGACGCCACTGAGAAAAAGAGGAAAATTGTTGAAGACGCGAAATCCAAATCTAAAGAAGAGGCCAAAACAAAGGAAGTTTCCCAGAAGGAATTTGAGCAAAAGGAAACATTAGAAAATGATGTAGTAGATGCAGCAGCAACATAATTAGCACAAAGAGAAACAAAGGAAGTGATAGACAAAGCATTTTAGAAGAGAAGAGAAATAAATATGAGGAATCCATAGAAAGTCATATGGTCCCAAGGGAAACTAATATACATGACATATTAAAAGTTGGTGCCAGCAGACATACATAATTCAGTGGACTAAGTTTGGGACTCCGTTCTCCATTCAGGTAAAATGAGGTACCCAACCTGAAGAAGTTCATATATGACAAAGAGTCAAGTAGAATCGTGTAATAAAAAGAATAGAAAGTATCGGTAATAGGAGGGAACTGAATCCTAGTCATTACATAGATCCTCATCATAGAACATGTAAGAAAAGATCCAATAGTCATAGCCTCTGTTGGACCCTCTTTTTTGGAACGCCACAAAAGATAACATCAAAAATCAATGGTAGTTGAATCTAGAGAAAGAAGTAAGGATTAAAGAGCTTGAGGAAAAGCTTCAACAAGTAAAGGTGGATGAAGGTAGCCTTCATAGCTTCAAACATATCATCAAGAAGATCAAAACTAAGATAGAGGAGGCCTTAATTGACATGTATGCTCACTTGCATATGTTCTAGGACTTAGTTTCTATCATCATAGACCAACATAGCACGATGCAAACCTGGCTAACATAGTTCAACATTATCCGAGAGGGAATGAAAATCATTGATACACGGATCGAAAAAAACCCATATGCATTGGTAGAGCTTTATCGCCCCTTAGCCAGGGAAAGAAAAACTGACACCTATTCACTATACCTCTACCAGCAACTAGGACAAAAGTCATAAAAATAAACTACTAGCTCAATCACAATATGTTCACGCATACATAAAGTGACACAAGAATTACTCAAGTTATGTTGACTTCTGCAACTAGAGGATATTGGGAAAAATATTATAATCGAATAAATAGTCGACAAGGTACGAGATAGCACAAGTGCTAGGCAAGGAGTCACCGATGAATCCACCACAGTAATGAAGGACCTTATAGAACATCATAGTATTCAACTGAAAAAGTTCCATGCTATGGTTTAGGAATCCATGGCTACATTGTCAAAATATATGCAGACTCTGGATGATAACGTGGTGATGCACACAAATACCATAGAAGAGCTTGCATACCATAGACTCGTTTCTTTGCATGATAAGCTAGAAATATGGGTAGCATACCTCCGAGATAAAAATCCATAAATGGAAAAAATAGAAAACTCAAAATTGCTATTATCTATACCCTATTTTGTCTTTTCTGAACTACTCCCAATTTTGTGCTTACTTTGTACACTTGTCATATAGAAGAAGGAAGATGAACAATTTTGTAACATTTTCTTTAGGGGAATACAAAGAGTCACAAAATAGTTAGGAAAAAGAGTATAAATAGAATAAGAGACCCACTTTAAAAGGGCTCTTAAGCATTGTATAAAATCATGAACTATTTTAAGGACATATATTGTGTTATTGAATATTGTGAAGCCCTTAGGGCCATTTTTCGAAAGAGAGAAGAACTTGTCTGTGTAGTTATTTTTTTGTGAATTGTTTCAATTGGATTGTATGTTGATCACATGGAATGTAAGGGCATTTTTTGTTTAAATACTAATCGGATGCATTCAATTTCATTTTGTAGTATAGCTAAATATATTTATAAGTCCTGAGCTCATGAGTTGTCATGTATACAACAATATAATTTGGAATTTTCTAGTTATCTGTATGTATGCATGTGTTTCTAACTTTTCACCAATATTTCAACTATCTGGGTGAAGTTTTTTGGTAGATTTTTGTTTCATTACAACTCATTTTTGTTTACTTCAGTTCACACTTAGATAGGATAGGATAGGTTAGAAGTATATTAGATTTCTTTTCATACATAGTCTTCATTTACATATTTGTTTTGCATAACCATCTATATTCACCCTCATAACTAGAAATGGCAACGAGGCCAAACTCTAGATCGATCTCCTAAACCAAAAGGTGCATATTTTGACTGGGACCATGCATTGGGGAGAACCCATTACTATTTCAAGGTGAATTATTCCACATCAATACATACCTATACCTAGACCTTTACTTGTCATTTCTTATCATGCCTTTCCTTTCCTTGTTATGTCTAGCATTTCCTTTCCTTACATTTCCCTGCCTTAACTTGACTTTCCATGCCCTTCCTTTCCTTTCCATGTCTATCCTTGCCTTGCCAGGCCATGACATGCCATGACATGCCATGCCTTTCCTTGACATGTCATTCCTTTTTGTGCCTTCACTTTCCATGACATGCCATGTCATGTCATCGCACACCTTGCGTTGTGATGTCATGCCTTTCCTTTTCATGTCATGCTTTGCCATACCTTGCATTTCCTTTCCATACCATGCATTTCCTTTCCATGTGATGCCATGGCTTGCCTTTCTATGCCATGCCATGCCATGCCATGTCTTTCCTTTTCATGCCATGCCTTGCCTTCCCTTTTCATTCCATGCCTTTCCTTTCCATGCCATGCCATTCCATGCCTTGCCTTGCCATGACATGCCTTTCCTTGTCATGTCTTTCCATTTCATGACATGCCTTTCCTTGACATGCCATACCTTGGATTTCAATGCCATCCCATGCCTTTCCTTGCCTTCAATTTCCATGGCATGACTTACCTTTCCATGCCATGCCTTACCTTTCCTTTCCATGCCATTAATTGTCGTGCCTTTCCTTTCCTTTACATTCCATTCCTTTCCTTTCCATGTCATTCCTTTCCTTTGCATGCCATTCCATGACTTTCCTTTCCATGACATGCCATTCCATGCATTTCATTTCCTTTCCTTGCTCTACCATGCCATTCCATGCCTTTCCTTTCCTTTACATGTCATGTCTTGCCTTTCATTTCTATGTCATGCCTTGCCATGCCTTGCCTTACCATGTCATTCCTTGTCTTTCCATGTCATGTCTTTCCTTTCCATGCCTTTCCTTGCCAAGTATTTCCTTTCCATGCCATGCCTTGCCTTTCCATGACATTCCTTTCCTTTCCTTGACTTTCCATGCCATGTCTTTACTTGACTTGGCATTTCTTTCCTTTACTTGACTTTCCATACCATGAATTTCCTTGACATGCCATGACATGCCTTGGTCACCTCAACACTATAGTCATTTGGATATTGCATAGCTCATATCCATGAATATACATGGTTAATAACACGTGTTTCCTCCTAAGAGGTCACATGTTCAAATCCGGAGGGGGTGTAGGGTATGTATACCTTTGTAGACTTTACCAGTAAAATCATTGGGTGGAGGGGGTCTCATACACCAATTTGGTGTCTGGCTTGGTCGTGACCTTAAAAATAGATTATTATTATTATTATATATTACAAATTTCATAAGAGAATCCTTATTTGTATTAATGTTCAATTAAGAATTGTGTTTTTATTTACACGATGACTTTCATCTATTATAAATTCACAACATAATTTTAAACTAGTATCCACATACCAAAGTTCCACATTTCAATTTGCATGTTTAAAAAAATCACATAACTATCATCATCGTAAAAATATAACAATAAAAATAATATCTCGCAACATATAAATAGATACAGATGTATAAATATCAAATGACTATATGATTCTAACTAAACCTATCAAATACTAAGCAATGAATCACTAAGATAAGTAAAAACCAATGTTCTCACCTTCTAAGGCCAAACTATATGTCGTTACATTTACGAATCCCTAGAACAACACTATGATCTAAAATAGACTAATCCCTCCTTGCATGTCTTTCTATGTAGCTTCCCATTTTAACCTATACAACAATAAATATATATTTCCATAACAATATGAAAGGAAAATTTTAAATCAAAATGTGGATTGCAATGAAACAATAATCACAAAAAAGGGAACATTTCTCATCCTAAGAAATAAAAAAAAAAATTCTAGGGACATATGACTTAACTTTATATCACATTTTTTTTCCATCCAATGAAATGTTTTTGCCTTGCCATGCCTTTCCTTTCCATGTCATTCCTTTCATTTTGATGCAGGAGCATCGCAAGAAAGCGCAAGTGGAGGACAGTTGGATATTCACCAGCGCGCATTTTGAAAACGTTTTGAATTCAAAGGATGGCACATTAATGTAATATCTGAAAAAGATATATTTGCTTTTAATGTTTGGGGATCGTAACGCAGATCTTGAGCATTCTCTCTCATCTTCCAGTTGTAGACAATTAATGTAATCAATGTAAAGTAGTTTTTAGTCTTTAATTCAATGAGATAGATTAGAGTTGTAGGAGGGAAAACTCAAGAAATCTCCCTTGTATGTATTGTAGAATTATTCTCAAATTGTAAGAGTAGTAGTTGTAAAGAAAGAGAGCAAAGGAGAGCATAGGAGAATAGGGATTGTAGAAGTTGTTTGAGAAGATATTTGTTTCTATAGAAACCATGTACATAAGCACTTGAATTAATATAAGAAGGCTTTATTCCAATTTCATGGTGTTGTTATGGTTACTATTTGTAGCTATTGAATGGTATGTTTATAGTTTGCTTATGCTCTCTGTTATGCATTTGTTTCAATGCCTTATGCGTATGATTTCATGTTGAATGTATGAATTATGCGAGAGGGAAAGTATAATTTTCAATTTCTTCTCTTCCTGAGATTTCCTACAAGGAGTACAGTGGAAGTCCACAAGGAGTGCATTGACGAGACTCTGAGTTTTACCTCAGAAAATCTCAGGAGAGACAGAGTTGTTCTTCTACCAACAAATGTGCAAGTATAACACAGAGCTGTGTAAGATGTTTGTAGGCCAGGTTGAAGTCTTATACTTTTCCAACCAAGTGAGTGGTTGAAGAACTTATGTCGCAAGGAGTGCATAGAGTTGGGAGATATCAGATAATCAGGGATTATTGTGAGAGCCGCAAGGAGTGCATGCAAGAATCCCTTAGAATCTTTGAGTTTTCAGTAAGAATCAAGATCAGGAAGGATAGAGACTTGGAAATTTCAAAGGAAGGATGAAGACAGAAGTCACTTCGCAGAAACCAAACTCAGGAGGAAAGACACTAATTGTTTGGCCAGAAGCCTTTGAGAGCCTGAACGTATAGTTGAAGTTCTTGAGGGAAGAACTGTTGATTTTTCATGGATCGTTGGATCCAGTAGATCAACAAAGAGGTTAAGGTTGAGTTTCTTTCAACACTCACAATCTTAGGAGAGATAACAACCGTTAGATCCCAAGGAGCGATCGATTGTGCACTCTAAAATATCGGTATCTCGGGAGTCGGGAGTGTGGAGGAAGTTGTTTCAGGAATCCCTTATAAGAAAAGTCTCGACGTGATATGGACCTTCATATCGTGGGAGAACCAAGACCATTGATCTGTGGCGAGGGAATTTCAGCATTTCAAGATTTCAAGAAGTAGATGAGTTGGGGTGCCTTGTAACGGAAGTTTTGACATCATGAAACCCAATGTTCCTTTTTAGGTTAAGGCTGTGGTCACACCGATGGTCACGTGGAGTGGAGGCTTGCATATAGTGCTTTTTCACGCGAGAGGAGCTCGAAAAAGGAAATATGGTCTTTAATTGTTGAAGGTTCCAGTAGGGACCAAAAATCCATTTCAGCTCAGGAATAGGAAGATCCAAAGACTGGGAGGTCAAGAAGACCCTCCTGAGGTGGGGGTTTGCACCACATTTCATTTCCTTGCCATGTCTTTCCTTTTCATGCCTTTCATTGCCTTTCCTTTCCATCCCATGTCATGCCATGCCTTTCCTTTACATGGCATACCTTTCCTTTACATTCCATGCCTTTCCATGCCATGCCATGCCATGTCTTGCCTTTCCATGTCATGCCTTTCCATAACTTTTCTTTCCATGTCATGCCTTGCCTTGCCTTTCCATGCCATGCATTTCCTTTCAATGCAATGCCTTTCCATGTCTTTCCTTAACATGACATTCCTTGTCATGCCTTGCCTTGCATTTCCATGGCATTCCTTGCCTTCCCATATCATTCCATGTCATGCCTTTCCTTTCTATTCCACACCATGACATGTCATGCCTTGTCTTGCCATGCCATGCCATGTTTTTCCATTCCTTGTCTTTCCATGCCATTCCATGCCTTGACTTACCTTGTCATTCCATGACATTCCTTTCCATTCCTTGCCTTGCCATGCCATGCCTTTTCATGCCTTCCCCTACCTTGTCCTGCCATGCCTTGTATTTCCATTTCACACCATGCCTTGTCTTGATAAGCTATTCCATGTCATGCCATGCCTTTCCTTTCCATTATATGTCATGCCTTGACATGCCTTGTCTTTCCATGCCATGCCTTGCCTTGCCTTTCCATTCCATACATTTCCTTCCCATTCCATGCCATGCCTTTCCATGCCTTTCATTTCCATGCCATTCCATGGCATGCCTTTCCTTGACATGCATTTCCTTTCTATGTCATGCCATGCCATGGCATACCTTGTCTTGTCATGCCATTTCATTCCTTTCCCTACCTTGTATTTCCTTGCCATGCCATGCCATTTCATGACTTTAATTTTCTTTCCATGCCATTTCATGCAATGCCTTGAATTTCCTTACCTTTTGTTGAAGCTTGAATTTGTTAGGACCGAAACAAAAACCTCACGAGAATACAAACCCCCCTTCATTTTTAGAGAGGTGGTTCTCCTCTTTGGCTAAATAATATACCTTTGAATATATTGGATTAATGAGAGTGCTAAGAAGAAAACCCCAAATCTTTATTTCTTGGATTTATATGAAAATGGTTCTTCAATAACCCAATATGATCTTTATGTCCATCAAAATTATTTTTACAATAAGAAAAGATTTAAGGAGGGCTTCAAAATCAAAATTAAATTGTGATCAACATCACACACACTCTTCTTAATAATATATAAACCCATCCATATCTTCTTCATGAGAAATAGGAGAAAAGGATTTTATCATCTCAAATAATTTTAATAGAGTACTACAATTAGTAAGAAAAGGGAAATTGATAGGTCAACCTCAAATATCTCATACTTAAAACTCAAAGTTACAAGATACAATTAAGATCAACCCCAAAGCAACTATTTGTGGAGTTCATTCATGAGAAATGTTCATCATAACCAAAAATTTTACTGCCATGTATGTGGCTACAAATACTCCATGATCATACAAGAAAACTCTGTACAAGAATACAATAAAAAACACTCAACAACTTAGCCTTGTGCCCAACTCTGAGACTCGAGCATAAAGCTATGAGAAATGGTGTAGAAAAATAGAAATAATGAAGAAGATGGAGATCTATTTTCATTGATCAGAAGCTTGGCTATACATTCATGGTTGTAAACTCTTCTTCCTCTGATCCTCTTCCCTATCCCTTTGACAATACCGATTATTGGAACCCTTTATGAAGCCTTTCTTTTCTTTTTAAGAAGAAATTTTCTAACTACTTGAGTAGTTAGGGTTTTCTCCCTCTCTTCAAATTCTTGTACAAGTTTCTTCTTGAAAAAATCCATTTAATTAGTGCCTCATTAATTCCTCATCAATTAAATTATATCATCAATATATACATATCTAATATGGTTCCCTTTCCCTTTTTAATAAAAAATTTTAAATAAACTTTTGTTTTCAAAATTTAATAATTTCTCATTTAAAATAGGATTGTGTTTTAATTTTCTGGGAATTATAATCAAATTTTTATCCATGTAAGTCCCTTATGATGTTATCTTCATTTTCGTATATTTCCAACTATAAAAAATTTGCACAAATCCGTCGCCCGAATCTCAAGATATGAGCTCGTGAAGTTGAGTTGTCATGCAGGGCCATTAAAAATGCATTTGATTGATATTTTAATTTATGAGAAAATATATATCAACTTTAAGCACTTTAAACCTATACCACCATATTTTAAGTTGAAATATCTTTCCCACGGTATAAAGTTTGCGTGATTCTGACACTCGGAGCTCAAGTTATGTCCTCTGCAAGATCGTGACTTAGCCATGATTGATCTGATGTCTTAGGGAAATCTCAGCCGTTGATTTTAAATTCATTTCTCCCTCTTTGGAATTTCTATTTTTTATTCATAAATATTATCCCACATTCATTGGGATATCACAAATATTCATGGTATACAATACTAAGTGTTTCATCACTTAGAAAGAAACAAAGAAGAGAAGAAATTATGGAGCTTGGAGGATTCGGCCCTTGGAAAGTTGTTGAACAAAATAATAATTTTTTGGAACCCTGTCATCATCCACCTCATGCTCATTCAGCACTAAGTCATCACTGAGTCATTTTGAATTCATATCCCACATGTCAGAAACTCATTAGATGCCAAATATAACCAATAATATGCCACCATATGTCACAAATTGTATGTTTCCATGTGTCATGACCTCATTCATTTCCATGTGTCATATTCTCATTCATTGGTTTTAATGCCTTGGAATAGATTTGAGAATTTGGCTAAGTATGGGAGATGGGACGAGAGGGGAGGATGGAAAATTTGGGGTAGCGAAAGTCGAGGGGGTAGTTTGTGTTGATGATTGAAGAGTCATGTGACATTCTCCAGGTTGCTCTCCTCTAGACTGAGTTGTGTCAATCTCTGAGAGGGACCATGTGATGGGTTTGTCATTATCCTCTTGACTGAGATGAGATGATGTGTTCCCATGTGTTGGGTGTGCCCATGTGATGGTTGTGCGTCAGACTCTGGACTCAGTTGTCATGACATGTAGTCTCTTATCTACTCCTCTGGACTGAGTTGAGATGACTTGATATGGTCTCCTTCCTTGTACTCCTCTGGACTAATTTGAGTCAGCTTGAGATGGTATCCTTCCTTGTACTCCTATGGACTTAGTTGAGTCGGCTTGATATGGTGATTCATATGGTACTCCTGTGGACTCATTTGAGTGATTTTTTCAATGATATGTCCCAGTGGCTGAGCACCGGTGGATGTGTCCCTAGTGGATGAGCACTAGAGGATGACAGCGATCCTTGCTATATTGTCTGAGAGTAATATTTACTTTTAACCCTAATTATGTTGTGAAGCGTACAAGTCGACCCCACCATGTGAAAGATAATTAATATTGTGTAATGATTAATTATATTATTGAGTTAATGAGGTCGGTTCTATTGTGCCAATAGACACATATTTTGTTATGTCAGTTCTTGTATAAATAAGAGTGAATATCCATTGTGGATAACACACTCTCACTTGTCATCTCACAATTTCAGCAAACACTTGTACGACTGAAGTGCACACCTCTCTTAGGCCCTAGTTTATAGGTTTTGGTAAGCACCCTCTTATGTTCTAAGGTCTATGGTGTCAGGTATATTCTATTGAGAATATAACGAAGGAGTGTTGGGTTTTTCCCTTGATTGAGAAGGGTTTTCCCAGGATACTTCTTGTGTTCTTGTGCATGGTTATTCTTCTTGTGATCTTGGTTATTGCAGCACTTGTGTATGGTATAGGTGCATTGTTTATGGTTCAATTACATGCCAAATGAAATAAAATACATGTGCATGAACTAAGAAACTTAAAAATTTAACATGGTATCATAGAAGAGTTCCTAAAGAGACCATTGTACAATCCATTGATGAAGCCAATCGTCCCCCCTTATTGCAACTGCAAAAAGTACTCCCCTTCTTTTCTCAGTTTCATCAATTTACACTTGAGAGTTGGGGATATTTTTTTCATAGGAGTGTACAGAATCCTTCAGCGCACTTCCAAAGACTCTCAGATTGCAATTCCAAGAATTTTTTATTTTTGTCCCTAGGGTTTCTAGGGTTCCACAATTTTCTGCAGAATTTCGGTTTTAGGGTTTATGCAGCTCATTAAAGGATTTTTTAAATCTTATCAGCATTCATTTGACTTTCAAGGCTTATTGTTCGCATTCATAAGTCCAAAAAAACCTAATTTTTCTATCCTATCCTAGCTGTTGGGTTTCCTAGCCTAGCCATTAGGGTTTGTGGAAGAATCTGCAAACCATGAGGAACATAACTTTGGTGGAATATAGGCTTGATGGATCAATAAAATTCAGTTCCTAGAAATCAAGACTATAGATTACACTAGAAGAGGATGACCTATTGAGTTTGATAGAAAATACTCTACCAAAAATAGCTACCGATAAAGAGAAGGATGATTGGAAGGCAGATGACATCAAAGCAAGGGAGATAATCATCTATTCAGCACGATATCATCTACTACCTCGTATTGCTACCTTAAAGACAACTTATGAGATGTATGATGCATTGAAGAATATGTTTGAGAGTAACAACACCCTTAGAGCCCTTACATTGAAGAATCATCTTCAACATATCAAGATGACAAAATCTGGCACCGTTGCTACCTTATTCATGAAGATTTCAGAGATCAAAGATCAGTTGGGTGTCATTGGAGAAACCATATCAAACAAAGAACTTATCTTGACTACTCTGAATTCTCTTCCAAGACATTGGGAACCATTTCTTCAAAGTATCAGTGGTAGAGAAGATCTACCGAGATTTGATTGTCTATGGAAAGACTGCACCAAGGAGGAAATCAGAATTATAACTAGAGGAGTGCAAGACTTCCTTCATGACGACAATCATTCTCTTACCTTTCATAGAAACAAAGGAAGAAGAAATAGAATAAGTTTCAACAAAGCATTCAAAGACAAGAAAACTTCATTAGCTTCAGGACATGAACACAGAAAAGAAAACTCAAATATCCAGTGTTTCAGATGTGACAAGTATGGACACATTGCAAGAAATTGTCCTACCAGGAAGAAAGGAAGACAATTTGAATATACTACTGATGTTGATCTGAAAACACCTCATAGAGATGAACACACAAAAGATGAAACATTCTTCTTCATATCAACACTCTTAGGTGTAGTTCCTACTAATAGTGATATTTTCTTAATTGATAGTGGTGCTTCCAAAAACATAATTGGATATAGATATCATCTGAAAAGCCTTGTTGAGAAAGATTCTAGTCTACATGTTGTACTTGGAGAAAATGCCAAATATACTATGAAAGGAATTGGAACTTCTACTTTTCAACTAGATTCTGACATACTCCTTCAGTTGAGTGATGTATTGTATGTACCTGGGATGAAAAGGAACCTTGTCTATGTTTCTTCTTTAGAGGATAAATTCTACAAGGTTACCTTATCTAATAGAAAAGTTCTTACATTGCACAAGAACTCACATATGAATAATGACCAGGTGATTGGTGTTCAAAAAAACAACTTGTACATATTGATTGTACGACCAGTCCAGGCACTTTTACATGATACTATCAGCCTGAGCAAGATATGGCATATGAGACTTTTTCATATACATTATAGAGACCTTCCCACTCAGGGGAAGATGGTAACAATCCTTCCAAAGATACATGTTCAGGATGATGGCATTTTCATAGGTTGTTCTCTTGGAAAGAATGTCAAGGGGTCCTTCTTGAGTAGTAACAATAGGTCCAAGGGGATATTGGACTTGATACATTTAGATGTTTGTGGACCCATTGTTATTTCTTCGTTGAAAATATATTTGTACTATGTGCTCTTCATCTATGATCACTCTCAGAAGATGTGGATTTACTTCTTGAATACCGAGGATGGAGTCCTTCCAAGATTTCAAGAGTTTAAAGCTCGGGTTGAGAACCTGACCGATATCAAATAATGGAGGAGAGTACACCTCTAGGGATTTTAGTGATTTTTGTATTGAGGCAGGGATCAAGAAGGAGTATACCGTTCCTTATAACCCTCAGCAGAATGGCATTGTAGAGAGGAAGAACAAAACCATGATTGAGGCAACCAAAGCGATGATACATGATCATGATCTACCTATGCTTTTGTGGGAAGAAGCATCCATGAAAGTTGTTTATGTTCAGAAGATGAGTCCTCATTAGATTTTGAAGAAAATGACTCCCGAAGAAGCCTTCACCATAGTGAAGCGTAAGGTTGGACACTTCAGGATATTTGGGTGTCCAGTATACATACATGTACCCAATGAGAAGAGGACCAAGCTATACCCTTCAAGTAGAAAGGGTACATTTGTGCGGTATAGTGAATCTTTGAAGGCTTACCGGATCTAAATCCCTTGTCATAGATAGATTGAGGTGAGCAGAGATGTCTTCTTTCAAGAAGTGATAACCTTTCGAAGATCCATAGAATCTCATATGGAGATTGACAACAAGATAGTACCTTCTCCCCCTTCAGCAGTTAAGAGGGAGACAATCATTGATCTATTTGATCCTGTTGATCCCATATCTCTAGCTGATGTCCCCATAGACATTGCAGTAGGACATAAAAGGCCTGCATGAGATCGACAGACCCTGCAAGAGGCAGAGGGACATGCATCTCCTCAAGGCACATTCTGAGAGAGAAAGAGACCACATATATTTTTGAGCTATGTTTCATCCATGAGCCACATCATTCATAATAAGCCTTCTGGTCAAGGAGAAGCAGCAGGTCAACAGGTATGGAAAGATTCCATCACATAAGAGTATCAGTCCATCATGAATAATGATTTGTGGGATATTGTTCAAATACCAGAAGGGAAGTTTGTAGTGACTTCCAAGTGGATATATCAGATAAAACATGCAACTAATGGAAGTGTCGAGAAGTACAAAGAGAGATTTGTGGCTACAGGATTCTCTCAGGTGGAGGAAATTGATTATGAGGAGACATTTTCTCTTGTAGCCCGATACACTTCCATCAGTATGATCATTTTCCTAGCTGCATCCATGGGTTGGAGACTACATAATATGGATGTAAAGATATCCTTTCTCAATGGTGAGATTGAGGAATAATTTTACATCAAGCAACCAGATGGATTCATGATACATGAGCAAAAGTCTCATGTGTATAGGTTGAAAGAAAGCCTTATATCGACTAAAGAAGGAACCTCGTGCTTGGTACAAGAAGATGGATGGATTCCTGATGATTTTTGGCTTCAGCAAGAGTGTTATTGGTCCAAACCTATACTACCATATTATTGGTGACGAGTGACTGATTTTAGTCCTGCATGTTGATGATTTATTACTCATTGGTTCGGAAAGTCTTATTGTTGAATGCAAGCGTGGATTGACTTCTGAATTCAAGATGAAGGATCTGGTTATGATGCACTACTTCTTGGGACTAGAAGTATGGCAGAGAATTGATGAGATTTTCTTGAGGCAAGGAAAATAGTGGAGATATTGAAGAAATTCGATATGACAGACTACAATTCCATGCCTACATCGATGGTGATGGATCTGAAGAAAATGAGCGATTCTTCTACTAATTCAAGCAATATTGATCCACATCTTTGCCTATAGTTGATTGGATCATTGATGTATCTGGTTAACACCGAACCTGATATATGATATGCAGTGAGTGTACTCATTCAGTTCATGAGTCAGCTAAGACAAACCCACTGGATAGCAACGAAGCATGTGTTGAGATGTATATGAGGCACAGTTGGATTTTGGATATGGTATGAGATATGCCTCCAGTGTAGACATGAGATTGCAAGGATATGCCGATGAAGATTAGGTAGAGAGAGCAGTGGACCGAAAGAGCACATCTAGTTTTTGTTTTAATTTGGGCTCTTCCATGGTTTCCTAGTGCAGTAGGAAACATAGCTCTATGGCTTTGAGTACTGCAGAAGCAGAGTACATAGAGTTATGTGTGGCAGTCCGTGAAGCAGTGTGGCTTCGCAAGCTCCTTTCATATTTATTTGGTCATGAGATGGATTCCACTGTTATCAATTGTGATAACCTGAGTTGTGTGAAGCTCTCATAGAATCCTCTGTTTCATGATAAATCGAAACACATTGAGATAAAATACCATCATATCATAGATATGGTGCAGAGGAAATCAATACACATGTTGCAACTTTCTACACATGAGTAGGTTGTAGATGTTTTCACCAAACCTCTTGACAGGATGAAGTTCGATTACTTCCGTGAGACACTTGGCCTGGTGGAGAATGCCTCCCTAGATAAGAGGGAGTGTTGATGATTGAAACATCATGTGAAATTCTCTAGGTTGTTCTCCTTTGGACTGAGTTGAGTTGATATGTGAGAGGGCTCGTGTGATGGGTGTGTCATTCTCCTCTAAACTGAGTTGAGACAATGTGTTCCCATGTGTTAGGTGTGCCCATGTGATGGGTGTGCGTCAGACTCTAGACTCAGTTGTGATGACATTTGGTCTCTTTTCTACTCCTCTGGACTGACTTGAGATGAATTGAGATGGTCTTCTTCCTTGTACTCCTCTGAACTGAGTTGAGTCGGCTTGAGATGGTCTCCTACCTTGTACTCCTATGGAATTAGTAGATTCATCCTGAGATGGTTCTCTATATGGTACGCCTATGGACTCATTTGAGTAATCTATTGAGTGAGACGTCCATGTGGCTAAGCACAGGTGGACATGTCCCTAGTGGATGAGAACTAAAGGATGAGAGAGATCCTTTCTATATTTTCTGAGAGTAACAATTACTTGTAACCCTAATTATGTTGTGAAGCATACAAGTTGACCCCACCATGTGAAAGATAATTAATATTGTGTAATGATTAATTGTATTATTGATTTAATAAGGTAATCCCTATTGTGCCAATTGAAACACCTTTTTTTGAGATAGTTCTTTTATAAATAAGAGTGAATCCCCATTTTGGATAACACACTCTCACTTGTCATCTCAAAATTTCAGCAAGCACTTGTACGACTGAAGTGCGCACCTCTCTTGGGTGATAGTTTCTATGTTTTGGTAAGGACCCTCTTGTGTGCTAAGTTCTATGGTGTGGGTGATCTTCTCTTGAGAACATAGCAAAGGATGGATGGGCTTTTCCCTTGATTGAGAAGGGGTTTCCTAGGATACTTCTTGTGTTCTTGTGCATGGTTATTCTTCTTGTGATCTTGGTTATTACAACACTTGTGTATGGTATTTTTTCATTGTTTATGGTTCAAGTACATTCTAAATGAAATAAACTACATGTTCATGAGGTAAGAAAATTAAAAATTCAACAGTTTGTAGGTTGCAGGGATGGATGAGAGGGAAATAAAATATTAAAATTTCCATGAACCCTCCAACCCAGGAACCTGCGAACCCACGGTTGTATAGATGATCAAAAATATATTAAGTTTAGAGGAATGGTCGGTCAAACTTGCATGTAAGAGGAATGAAATAATTTGGAGCTCAACACCTGTGACAAGGTTGATGGTCGAAATGTAGATCACGGAACTTGGGGTGCAAAGTGAAGGTCACATAAAATGGAGAATGAGGGCTCAAACCCGTAAGCCTGTGAAAATGAAAAAAATGGCTGTGTTAAAACAAACTTATGAAATAAGAAAGTAGGTGGAAATGAAGGCCCACCAACCTCTAAACCCGTGAACTTGTGAACACTGAAATTTGACTAAGTATAGTAACTAGAAAGGGAGAAAAGAAGGGATAGAATAAAAATAGAATAAGGGGAGGTGTAGAAGAGGGAAAAGAAATGGATTAAAGAAGTAGGGAAGATAGATTGTGGAAGGAACTAAAGGAAGCACAAAATGGTCTCAATAATTGGCTCCAACTATGGGATGATAACCCCCTTGTGGGTTGTCAAGAATCCAAAATCTTCATGACCATATGCTTCTATCCTTTGGGCTATGGAGTCATCTTCAAAATACATTCTTGAAATTCTTCTTCTTTCATGGAGTTATGTTCAAATTTCGACATCCACTTAGCAATTTCTTTATTGCAAAAAAAATTGACTGAAGAAATAAACTATGCACATACATGATCTACCTACCCTAACCTACTTGAAAGAAAGGGGCACCTCAGGTGTAGGCAGATTTCTGATGGAGCCATTCAAGCAATGATATGATTTGTGGAATGAACTCCAAAATTCTGAGATATGTTGTAAATTGTACAAATGAGTCGGGGGCACTCTCAATATGTACTGGAGAAAAATTATACTAAGCATGGTGAAGATTTGATTGTGTTGTTTGGCCAACGATGATCTTGAACCATAATTCAACGAAATAAATTCTTGGTTGCTCAAGAATACTATTGTCTTTTATTAGCTAAGGAGTTTTCAACATAAGAATACATTTGTCCTTTTCCTTTTTTACTTCCATTTCCAAGGTTCTTGATTCATCAAAAATCTCTTGAAAAGACTCTTCTTTCTTGTAAAGGTGATATTGCTCATCATTCTTCTCAAGATTCATTTCTTCCATCTATTCTTCTTGCTACAAGTTCTTTTGTGATGTTTCATCATCTATTACAAGGCTGAAATATTCTTATGTATTTGGTGGAGGCTCCTCAATTTCATTTTCAAATTTTCTACTTGAAATATCTTCATATGAAGTATATAGGAGGCTGCAATTTTCTTCTTGTAATTTGGAATTTTCATCTTCCTGTTCAACAACATGAATTTTCTTAGAAATTCCATCCACTCTTTGATTAGATTCTTCTTTAAAATTGGTGACTTCGTTATCTTGCTTCCATATGGTAGAGGATGTGTGGGAAACAACATTTAAAACATAAACAAAAACATATGAATGCACTTTTGGGATGAACGTTTCTGCAAATGAATCTTCTAGCACATCCCAGCTAGTAATCCAGTTAGGAATTAATGAACTATACCATTCAAGAGAATTTCCTCGTAGAGTTTGTAAGAATAATCTACAGGTAACATTGTCTTCATTGAGGTTGAAATCATAACATGTACCTTTAAAATTAATCAAGTTTTTCTCAACATCTTCTAAAGCATCAACAAACAATGTAGAAAAATTTTCAATAGGAATATTGGGCATTTGAAAGTCTATTTTTACTACAATTAAAGGAGCATTATGAAATCGCCTCCTTCTTTGAGTACTTCTCCCTTTTGTTGAATACTGTAAAGCCATTGATGGACTTGATGAAGAATATAAAGAAGCATTATGACATGATTGAAACCCTTCATTTTCAATTTTTGTAATGGAGTTGCTAGGGAGTTTATTCTCCTTAATCTTTGGTGCTTCTCGTTTCTTTTTGAAATTACAAAAAAGATGAGACATGTTTAAAATAAGTAGAAATTTTCTTGAATATTCTTTTTGAAACTTTGAGCCATGGATATTTTTGGTTCCTCAAATATATTGAAAATAAATCGGTCACTGGTATGGTCACCAAAAATGTTGACGCTTGAATATGTTAGGACCGAAACAGAAACCTCATGAGGATACAAATCTCCCTTCATTTTTAGAGAGGTGGTTCTCCTCTTTGGATAAAATATATATCTTTGAATATCTTGGAAAATAGGGAGAGTCCTAGGCAGCAAACCCCAAATATTTATTGCTTGATTTATATGAAATTGGTTCTTCAATAACCCAATATGATATTTATGTGCATCAAAATTCTTCTTACAATAAGAAAATATTGAAGGAGGGATTCAACATCATAATTAAATTGTGATCACCATCACACACAATATTTGTAATCATATATAAACGCATCCATATCTTCTTCATGAGAAATAAGAGAGAATTATTTGATCATCTCAAATAATTTTAATAGAGTACAACAATTAGTAAGAAAAGAGAAATTGATAGGTCAACCTCAAATATATCATACTTAAAACTCAAAGTTACAAGATACAATTAAGATGAACCCCAAAGAAATTCTTTGTGGAGTTCATTCATGAGAGAATTTCTTCATTACCAAAGATTTGAAATCCATGTATGTGGATGAAAATACTCCATGATCATACAAGAAATTTTGTAGAAGAATACAAGAAAAAACACTCAACAACTCATCCTTGTGCCCAACTCCGAGACTCAAGCATAAAGCTATGAGAAACAGTGTAGAAGAATAGAAAGAATGAAGAAGATGAAGATCTATTTTCATTGATCAGAATCTTGGTTATACATTCATTGTTGTACACTCTTCTTCATCTGATCCTCTTCCCTGCCCCTCTAAAAATATTGATTATTGGAACCCTTGATGAAGCCGCTCTTTTATTTTTAAGAAGAGATTTTCTAACGACTTGAATAGTTAGGGTTTTCTCCTTGTGTTGAAATTCTCATACAAGTTTCTTCTTGAAACATTCCATTTAATTAGTGCCTCATTAATTCCTCATTCATAAAATTATATCATCAATATATACATATCTAATATGGGTCCCTTTCCCTTTTTAATACTCTTTTTAAATAAACTTTTATTTTCACAATTTAATTAATTTCTCATTTAAAATAGGACTGTGTTTTAATTTTCTGGGAATGATAATCAAATTTTTATCCATGTAAATCAATTTTTGTTTTTTCTTCATTGTCTTATCTTTCCAAATATATCAATTTTTCACAAATCCGTCACCTGGATCTCAAGACATGAGCTTGTGAAGTTGAGTTTTCATGCAGACCCATTAAAAATGTAGTTGAATGATATTTTAATTTATGAGAACAATACACCACATTTGAGAACTTGAAACCTATACCCCCATATTCTACGTTGAAATACATTTCCAACAGTATGAATTTTGTGTAATTCTGACACCTGGAACTCAAGTTATGGCCTCTGAAAGATCGTGACTCAGCCACCGTCAATCTGATGTCTTGGGGAAATCTCAGCCTTTGATTTCAAATTCAATCCCTCTTTGAAACTTAGACTTTTTATTCATAAATATTATCCCACATTCATTGGTATATCACAAATGTTCACGGTATAGAATATTAATTGTTTCATACACTTAGCAAGAAACAAAGAAGAGAAGAAATTATGGAGCTTGGAGGATTCCACCCATGGAAAGTTGTTGAATAAAATAATAATTTTTTGGAAACCTGTCATCATCCACCTCATGTCCATTCAACATTGAGTCATTATCAATTCATATCCCTCATGTTAGAAACTCATTAGATTCCAAATATAACCAATAATATGTCACCATAAGTAACAAATTGTATGTTTTCGCATGTCATGACCTCATTCATTGCCATGTGTCATATTCTCATTCACTGGATTCCATGCCTTGAAATGTATTTGAGAATTTGGCTAAGTATGGGATATGGGATGAGAGGGGAGGAGGGAAAAT
This sequence comes from Picea mariana, assembly GCA_032191745.1. Taxonomy (NCBI): domain Eukaryota; kingdom Viridiplantae; phylum Streptophyta; class Pinopsida; order Pinales; family Pinaceae; genus Picea; species Picea mariana. The sequence continues at coordinate 3,252 of JASDQU010819611.1, read as the reverse complement.
TTTGGGTAGTGGAAGTCGAGGGGGTAGTTTTTAGGCTGCGGGGACGAACGAGAGGGAAATTGAATATAAAAATTTTCATGAACCCGCCAACACAGGAACCTGTGAACCCACAGTTGTATAGATGATCAAAAATATACTAAGTGTAGAGGAAGGGTTGGTCGAACTCGCATGCAAGAGAAATTAAATACTTTGGATCTCAACATCCACGACAATGTTGATGGTCGAAATGTAGATCGATGAACTTGGCATGCAAAGTGAAGGTCATGGAAAATGGAGAATGAGGGCTCAAACCCGTGAAATTGAAAAACTAGCTAAGTGTTAAAATAGGCTTATGAAATTAGCAAGTTGGTGGAAATGAAGGCCCACCAACCCGTGAACGTATGAACCCGCGAACACTGAAATATGACTAAATATAGTATCCATAAAGGGAGAAAATAAGGGATAGAAGAAAAAGGGAATAAGGGGAGGTGTAGAAGAGGGAAAAGAAATGGAGTAAAGAAGTAGGGAATATAGAATGTGGAAGGAAATAAAGGAAGCACAAAATGGTTTCAATACCTTTCCATGCCATGCCTTGGCTTCCCAATCCATGCCTTGACAATCCATGCCTTTCCTTTCCATGTCATTCCATGCCTTGCTTTGTCATGCCATGCCTTTCCATGTCATCCCATGGCATGCCATGCCATGTCTTTCCTTTCCATGCCAATACTTTCATTGCCATGCCATGCTAGGCCCTACCATGCCATCCCATGCAATGATTTTCCTTTCCATTCCATGTCTTAGCTTTCCTTGACTTTACATGCCATGCCTTGCATTTCCTTGCCTTGCCTTCCCATACTTTTCCTTGCCTTTTCATGCCATGCCATGCCTTTCCTTTCCTTGCCTTGACTTTCCATGTCATGTCATGTGTTGCCTTTCCATGCCATTCCTTTCCTTGCCATGACATGCCTTGACTTTCCATGTCATGCATTGCCATATCATGCTATGCTTTTTGCTTTCCATGTCAACCCATGCCTTGTCTTCCATTGCCTTGCATTACATTTCATTTTCTTTCTTTGCCTTGTCTTTCCAAGCCATTCCTTTCCTTTCCATTCCATTTGATGCCATGCCTTTCCTTGACATTCCATGCCTTTCCTTGACTTGACTTTCCATGCCATGCCATGTCTTGACATGCCATGCAATGTGTTGCATTTCCTTGCACTACATTTCATTTCCTTGCATTTCCTTGCCTTTCCTTGGCTAACCATAATTCATCTAAAAGGTACTTTCATTATGATATTCATAAAAATAATTATTTCTAAAATAAAGTTATTTTCATTGTTATAGAGAATTTATTGTCCTTTGAGTTGCCCAAAAGAAATTTGTCTCTATAATCATAAACACCATTAAATTATTTCCAAATTCAATTAACTTCTAATGAATTTGTTTTCAATTTAATTTAATAAAAAAATAATGGCATCCATGTATCATACCTTCTTTTTATTAAAAAAAATTAATTATTGTACAAAATGAACAAGTTTAATACCTAAAAATTACTATCAAATAATCCATTAAGCATGTAATTATACAACTTATTATCCCATCGTTCTTAGATAAAAAATACTTGCATGAGAATCTCAATGTCTTAACATAAGCTCTCTTTATTCATATATCTTAGCTATCTTCATAGTTGTGAAACGTGGATTATCATAATTAATAGGATTTGCATAGAAAGGGATGTCACTAAATAGGTTATGTACCATCCTTATGGTGTATTCTCATTATACTATTCATCTATAATTTATTTTGGATTGCATGCAAAAAAAAGTAACTTCAAGGACTTAACTAAAATCAAAGAAATAAAAACTAATATTTCAACTCAATAACTTTTATAACAAGATATAACATGTAGACCTAGACCTAGACCTAGACCAAGAACTTGCCTTGCCTTGCCATGTCTAGTTTTTCTTAGCCTTGACATGTCTTTCCTTGACTTTCCTTTCCTTGTCTTGCATTGCCTTGCCTTGCATTTCCATACCTATACCCAGAGCTATACCTAGAAAGGAAAGGAAATTAAAGGCATGACAAGGAAAGGAAATTAAAGGCATGTCATGGCATGGCATGGCATGGCAAGAAAAGGCATGGCATGGCAGGGACTGGCATGGTATGACATGGAAAGTGAAGGAAAGAAAATCCATGGCATAGAAAATAAAGGCATGACATGGCATGGCAAGGCATGGTGATGGTCTCGGGAATAGAAGCAATGATTTATTGTACCTTTGGTCTCCTACTTTACTTGTGAACCCAGTGTTCATACAAATTTAAGAGGTTTTATGAAATGTATATGCATTTTAAACTAACATTAGTATAGGTATGACACTGATAAAGGGTTTATATGCATGAAATTGTGTTGGAAATTGAAATGAAAAAAGGAAAATTAATCTATTGCTTGAATAAAGAGCACACTAAATGAAAGGATAGTTAATCTAAATTGCAGAAAAGGAATTTAGTCCAATGGAAAGAAATCAACCATACTAAACCATAAAGAGAAAAGTGAAAGAAAAAGATGAATTCATTCTAGTTTAAGACAAAAAAAACACAATTAAAGGAAAGCTATACTAATGCATGAACAAAATAGGCTATTTTATGTCTAACCATTGGATAAAAAACAAGCCATGTCTTTTTATTGTTTATTTATATTTTCATAAAAATAATATTAATATGAACTCAAGTCTGGATATTAAACAGTCATATAGGAGGTTTCTACAGAAACTACACAATTTATACAGGAAACTCGTACATGAAGCTAAAGAGAAGACTAGAAAGCTAGTGTTAGTATTTTGAAGCATCAACAAAGATAGACTATAATAAAATTAAATGGATCTAAGGTGCTTGGTCGTGGAAAGGCACCCAAGAGTGTTCCAAGAGGTTGTTGGATCATTCTACATGATACCTACTATAACTAATTGGTTAATGATAACTTGGCAGAAAGTAGAATTAATCATGAAAAACTATATTAATCTTAAAAAAGAAATTAAATTCTAACATGCAAAGAACTAAAGAAATTGCAATAGGGCCCTTGATCCCTCTTGAGTGGGCCCTACCCAAGATGCACAAAGATCCATGAGAAAAACTCTAATAAGATGGAAAAAAAACATCTTTGATTTCATCAACATCAATATTACATCAAGAGAAAAAAGGCTCTAAGTCTCCAACAAAAGTCTTCAGATCAAAATCTCAATACAATATTATAAAAAATCTATCCATTTCTTGTTG